>JAIPRL010003630.1:0-45166 GCA_025469235.1 Pemphigus obesinymphae
TTTTCAAAAGCTGATTTAGGAGTAGGGCTAAAAATTATTTTCAATTTGCAGGTGTTAAGTTATGGAAGGGGGGGGGCGGCACAATTATAGGTTGCCACCCCTGGAAAAATGTGTAGCTGCGGCCCTGCACGCAAATAAAGAACGTATTATACGCATTATACCTATATATGTATATATATATGTATTATTTATTCATTAAGTATATATACATAATTTACGCGGGTATATGGGTCGATTACAGATTCTGATAAATGTAGGTACCTACTGGTTTTCCTATGACATTGATATTATGTCAACATACATTTCCGGAGGTAAATATATGTTCAAAAAGTTTCACTATTAAGAGGACGACGTCGCACTGAAGATTTTCAACGGTAAAAACATGTTTACGCTACGCAAATGAAACGGCGTTTTAAAACAATTTTGGAATTAAAACACTTAGGTACTTATTATAAAATTGATAGGAAACAACATCTTGGAGATAACATTCGCCGTTTTTTCAAATAATATGTTCGAAAAAAGTTACAGTGACTTAAAAATGGGAGGAAAAAAATAGTATTTTATATCTTCGATAACGAGTTTAATATTTAGAAAATGGTAAAACCCCAAATGTGGTTATCTCTGAAATGTTGTCATCTACAAATTTCATTATATGGTGTTATAACTTTTTAAATCACTTTAAAAAGCCATTTTATTTGTCTTGCGTACCTATACGTTTAAACAAATATCGTGATTACACTACAATACAAAATAGTACTGATACAGGACTATTTTTTAAATACTTTATATAATACTTTATACTTTTTAAATTATATTGAAATATTCTTTGATTGTTAAATTTTTATTTTACTTAAAATATCTAAAAAATTGCCTATACAGAACCCCTTAAAATGGGGTGTGCGATGTCCTCTTAAGAGGATACCACATACCCGTTTTTATTTTTTTTACAAGCAATTTTTTTGAAATGCTTGAAATGTTAAGAAAAATGAAAATCTGACAATTAAAAAATATTTCAATGTATATTTTAAAAGTGGTTTAAAAATATTCCCCAGTTAGTACCACTTTTTATTGTTGTGTAATTGCAATATTTATTAAACAAAACCAGGTTATACTTATTTTCATACTTAAAATTGTATGGCTTTCAGAATGATTATGATCCATTAATATTGGCACCAAATAAAAGAAGAGAACTTTTTTTAACTTTTGACAGATGATTTTTTTTTTGTATGTATTTTACATCTGTAATGGTTGATCCTTAAAAAGTCAACATTTTATCATTTTCAATTGCTTATGAAAATTATAATATTAATACATATTCAAATAAAAATGGCTCAGTAAAAATTGGCAGTGGCTGATCTAGAGGTTATCCAATGAGGAGGGGCGAATATTCAAAAACTTAAATTAGGAAGGTACCTACTTAAAAAGAATAACATTTTTTATATTTTTTATTGATTTTTTTTTTTTATAAAAAAATTTATTTATATAGAATGATTTGTTTAACGTGCTCGCCAAATTTTTTCCTCTGAATATTCATATTTTTAAAATATTTGTTTTTATAAACTTTAAATACTTATTTTCATTTATTTTATTGGTAAACAACTTTTCGGTAGAGTAGGAGTTAAAAGTACAGAGTATTTTGATAGCAAATTTATTCTATAGGACGGTACTTTTAAGGGGTCATTTTTTTTTTATTTTCCCGGTTGTTTTTTCAAGCGTGTAGGAAAACTACCTTTTATAACGGTTATAATCGTTATAAATGAGAAAATATCAAATAAAGTTGCCATTATTTAATTTTTTTATTGAGAGTAGTATAAATTTATCTATAACTCCACTCAAAATCGTTTTTATTGAACCAAATGATTTATCATTATTTTTAAATTCAATGCATACTTGCACTCTGTATCCTATCCGACGAGCAATATTCGTCCACCCCAACCCCCTCCTGCTACCTTTTTTTATTTTAGTTTTAATCCTTGTTATTTTTTAGATTATATAGACATTTAAGAAAATTATGAAACATAAAAAATAACAAGGATAAAAAAAGAGTCATTCAGATATAGATGGTGGTAGTTGATCTATCGGATAGGATATAGTGTACTATTATTATTTTAATTTTAAAAGCAGAGATACATCATTGCATTCGAAAACGATTCTGATCGAAGTTCGATATATATTGTTTAAAAAAATAGATAACTATTTACAACTATAATATTTGTTATTTTCCCTGCATTTATATAATATTTCCATTATAAAAGGTAGCTTTTTTACACTTAAGAAAACTGCTGGAAAAAAAACGTCCTCTTTAAAGTACCCAACTAAAATCATTTTGTTATAAAAAAAAGCTGTTTATTCTAAAACTTCTGCTTGACTATTTCCACCCAAAAATATGTACCAAAAAATATATGTTAAATATAACTAATACAAATCCTCGCTTCGCTCAGAATCTAAAACAGTAAAAATTCTAACTATAAAAGTATATTTAAAGAAGTAGGTATCTCAAATTTATAAAAAAAAACATATATTTTAAAAAGAAGAATATTCACAGAGAAAAATAGTTGAGTATGTTGTAAGAATCATATTGTACAAATATTAAACTAAAATAATATAATAGGTACTTACATATAATATTCGAGTATAGATGTAATTTTTAAAACAGTAAAAATGTTATACTATAATCATACTACGACATGAATTGACTCAATAAGAGTATTCGTTACTGAACGTAATCGGCGGATTGTCAAAAATGATTATTTTTGTACAGTAAATAGCTCTTTTAAAGAAACCTATATAAATAATGATTACTTCACATGAATTTATTTTCGTTGGTCAATGGTCGGATAAACAAATAAAAACAATGCAGTAGTACAAATGAAAAAAAGCCGGTCAGTAAGGAATGGAAGCACTTGGCTCGTTGGGTAGGATACTGCAGGTGGTGTATATATTGAATTTGAAAGCAAATGATAAATCATTTCTTTTGATAAAAACGAGTCTAATCGGAACTCAGTGTGATAGATATATATAAATATTACAGTTAAAAATTTGAAAATTTTATAATGTCATAATATAATATAATTATATTAATATAAATAATATTCATGGGTAATAATACAATATAAAATACACAAAAAAAATGAAAATATACAAATGTAAAATAAATAATTTAGTTTAAAATAGTTGAATTTGGGGGGGAGGGGGGAGTAAACCTTCTTTAAGATTCGTTTTTACACGATATTTTTTATATACCTTTTATTGATTTCAAATTTGAAATAATAATAAAATACTGTAATTTCATACTGCATTCATTTCGCAGTTCGCACCGAGGAAAGTGAAACGAGATGAATATCGGAGCGTTGTCACTTGTTAACATTTCGCATTATTGATATTCTATCTGTATTTTGTTTTAATTATATACAATAATACAAATAATAATTAAAATTAGCTGGGTAATACCCAATGATGGGCAAGTTAATGATTTTTTTAAACTCGGTTAAGTTCAGTTAATAGAAAAAAATAGTAAAAATTAATAGTTTTTTTTTTCTTAACGATTGAGTTAACTTAAGTTAATTTATTTTTGTTTCAATTAATATAACATTTGAAATATACAACAAGTAGCTAGCTATAATTAAAATTTACTTATATATATATATGTTTTTTTTTTTTTAGGAAATAAGTACTGTTAGTTTTTAAATTTAATTATTTAGATATTTTTATAAATCATTAACATAATATTATTGAAAATACTAAAATATATTTATAATAATAATTATTAAAATGAACAACAAATAATTTCATAATAGTTTAATTATAATATATATATAATTTTCATAATAATTTAATTAGGTAGTAGGTATCTACTCTTTTCTTCAAAATTTTAACAAATGGAAATTCTCATTGCAAATTAGTACCCCCCTCCTAAATATTGTTTATTGATTGGAATTATTTATCGCTAAGTGGTCCCAGCGCTGTCCGCTGCGCACACTTAAAAAATGCATGTTCGATGCGCTATTCACTCACGCGCAGTTGTATTGTATTCCTCTTCGGAGAAAAATACACAATGTAAATAATATAGTATAGCGCACACAATTTGTTTGAACCACCAACTATATTGCATATTTAATTATTCTGTGATCGTATACCGTAACGACGTTTGTCATTTGATGCAGTTATTATCCACACATTTTCAAATGTTATAGGTATATCACTTATCTAGACACAAGGTAAATTTAATTATGTTTTATATGAATGTAGGCATGTTCTTAATAAAATGAATGACATCACATTCGTTATTACAGTAGTACAGTACCTACCTACTTATTTTATTGACATTTTAGAAAAAAATAACATAACATAATATTATTAATGTATTTGTTTTTAATCCGTAGAAGTTTTTGGTTGTGCACCACCAGATATTTCACCCACGAGCAGCTATCTAACTATCTCAGTAGAAACAACTATTACATAGTACTTATATAAATCTACTCGATAATAAAGTGCAGACTGCAAGAAATAATAATAATTAATTAATGTTGTAAATTGTAATATATATTATATATAAATAAGGGGTTGAGTAATCTTGACAAATCGTTTAATCGTATTAAAACTATTAACAAATTAAAAATATAGCCTATAAAAAAGGCGTATTTGGTAAATATTGAATTGTAAAAATATAAAATATAAAACAATAGGTATTTCGAAAATCTAATTCCAACAAAACATCAAAAAAGTTTTCGTCTTTTAAACGGTGTATAATTTACATCTCAATGTTTATCGTAGACTTATTAGCATTTGAATTACGAAATTTTTTAGTGTAACGTTCTCTTAATGGCATATTTACGTACAAAACAAATTTTTAAACAATTTTTTTAAATTAACCAATGTCGAGTTACAAGGTTTTGATACCGGCTGGCTGTTGGTAGTAAGTATCTAATTCGTATATTTTCTCTGGATACATCACACGTACGTACATGCTATTCGCGTTTCCGCGGGTTTGAGAAACACAATAAATTGCGCGCCTTCTTATTTCACACTTATTGTCATTGCACGCACACGAACTCGACAATCGTGTCTATACGCAGCGCGGACACGCGTGTCAGTAAATTCGTCGATTTCGAGGAAAATTGTTTTTATTATAACGGGTCGTACTATATTTTTATTAAACAGTAGGTACCTATCGCCCATTTTTTTTTTTTTTTTTTGTGATAGTCACACGCGTTAATATTAGGTACAGTGTAATATATTATAGTTTTATGCGGCCAGTCAGGTACACTTGGCGGCATAGTTGCATGTCGTTAAATTGTAAAAAATAAAAAAATTTCAAAAATTTCCCAACGATCGGTTCGTGTACATAATCCGTATACTGCGCAAAAATAGTCACACACGCGTATAATATACTTACATATACATATAATATCGGGTATGTGCATATATCTATATATATATATATATAACACGTGTGTAACCTAAAAAAAACGGTTATTCGCGTATTATATTTCGGGTACATATATGGACCATACCGCAATCACATATATTATATTGTATTTGCAACGTAATCTTGAAAAAAAAAAAAAAAATGAAAAAAATAGCGGGAATACACAATATGTAAACCAACTACACAGCTGTAGTTCATTTATTTCCGCAATCACAGCATTACACACGTATAAAATGTGCAATATTGCTATAAATGTCGATTCGAAACATGCGTATAAAATATAATATATATAATATTATATTGTGTTATAGAATAGTATTATCTATATTATATTATGTGTATAAAAACGTATAATAATATATACTTATGGTTTTATGACATGAAAATGTTAATAGGTGCGTGAAGTTAGGGATAATTAAATCGTGAATAAGTCAGCTAATATATGAGCACTAATTTTTTTTTTTTTATATTTTCCAAGAGCACTAATTCAGCACTAAAATTTGGCAGTATAGCGGAAATGAATACTTTTCATGTTCCCGCTGGCGTAGAAAATGGAAAGGGTAATAATACCTTGGGTTTGGGTAGAGCACTAATTTTTATTTTGACATTTCCTAATAGCACTAATTCAGCACTAAAATTTGGCCGTGTAGCGGAAATTAGTGCTTTTCATGTTTCCGCTGCGTGAAGTTAGCGGAAGATTTTTAAATCGTGGATAAGGGGTGAAATTTTTGGGCACTAATTTTTTTTTTTGCACTTCCCAAGAGCACTAATTCAGCACTAAAATTTGGCAGTATAGCGGAAATTAGTGCTTTTCATGTTTCCGCTAACTTCACGCACCTCAACTATACTGTGATGGCAATTAAAACGAGCGTAGCGGTTTGTTTGTTTTTCGCGAGCGATTATTTTCGCATGTGTGTGCGTATGCCATTATTAAAAATAAAACCGCGATATGGTGGACACGACGCGGCAGTATAATTAATTATGATTGTTGATTAGCGCAAACAAACTTCCTTAAATATATTCTACAAAATAAAATTTTCCAAAATAACAACACATCGTTATTATATTATATATTATAATTAATAAAAATGAGAAATGCTAATGTGAGTTCTTCATTGAAAATTTGTTGGTAGTGGTCTATATTAATTATAATAAAATATTTTTTTCATTTTTAAATTTTACTACATAAACAAATCATAAAATCACAATTGACACCAAAAATATTAAATTAATGTTCGTCGTATGTATGTTATAATATATATATTGACATAAAAACATTTTTTGTTTTTTTTTTTTTTTTTAAATTGTATACATTGAAACTATAAGTACATATGCGGTAAACTCCTCCAAAAATAACTAGGTACTAGGTACTAAAAATGTATGTATAATAATATGGTACTTGATATTTTCCTTGTGCAATTGAATATATTTTTATGATTTGTAATTAATGCACCATCGAAAATGATATTGTAAACATTTCTGATTTTTAGTCTATTTCAATAAATTAAAGAACACCGAAAATGTAATCATATACTCGTATGACCACAGAAATGTTTGTAGGTGTGATAATAATAACATAAAAAGTAAATATCTATACATTTTTTATGTTTTACAAATAATAAGTCATACTAATTAAAAATCAATTAAAACTTAATAATTAATTATATCATTGATTATATATTACTATAGATTGGCCACTGGCACATAAAATTGTACGCACCAGCTATTCACCCGATAGGTGTGTTAACAATATGAATTATGAATCGAGTATAATAATATTTCTTAATTCTTGTTGTTATATTTCGACGGTCGATCGTTGTATTTGGACTACGAAACAATAATAAACCGGTTTTCGTCGCCCGACTACCCTCCGTGTATGGCACAACCACCTGTCTTAGTCGAATACGAATAATACAATATTGAATTCATTGTTGGAAATCGTTTTCGTAATTTGTTGTTGACATTTGACAATATTATTTTTATTACAAGATGCGACGCCTCGGTCGCGTCGAAACGGACTCGTTTTACAAGTAGCAGTACCATCGACGTAACTAGGGGGGCTAGAAGGCTTAGCCCCACTAAATATAGTACAGCCCCCCCCCAAGGAAAAGTCCTTCAACATTTGAAAAATTCAAAATATACTATAGCCTATAGGTACCTAGGTGTATATATATAATAATTAGCTATATTCATAGATGACACTAAGTGGTAACTTAGTAAAAACTTAGGTGCAGTCATAATTTTATTATTCATAAATACAACTTAGTTATGACTTAGTAGAATCTTAGCGAAAGTCAAAAGTTAGTAAATAGTAATATTTTTGTATTCATAGATAATATTAGCATGTTAAGTTAGAAAATTGTTAGGAAATAATTAGTAATATCTTAGGGAGTTCTGTTGTTCACTTTATAAAATATTAAAATCAGTATATTATCATTTTGTATATGAATTAATATTTAAAAAAAAAATTACATTTGCATTTAAATTAAATATAAATGATTATATAGATTTTGATGACAATTATGAATTTTTAAATGATCCTATTTATGATAGAGTCCGAAAAATGTATAAGAGAAACCCTATTAATTCTTTAGATTTTTATTCGGATTATGAGTTTTTTCAAAGATTTAGATTTACCAAAACAATTTTTGTTAATGTTCTGATGCCCGTGGTGTTTACTGAACAAGAGCTTCAGCCACAAATTGATATGAGAGGATTACCAATTAATAATATATGGAAACTTCTCACAGCTTTGAGATTTTTTGCAACAGGATGCTACCAAGTAATTATTTAAACAATAGATACCTAATTGCAGGGGCGCCGCGCCCGCCGAAAAGTCTAATAGTAATTTAAAGAAAAACAACAGTTTAATTAATTAACTTATCATGGTTAAAATATATATATATATATATATATAAATTATGAATTACATTTTAATAGATTATTTATAAATACAATTTAAAAATGTAATAGGTTTTAAAATTTTATTAACATATTATATAGACTATTATACAGTATATAAATTGATCAAATAAAAAGGATAAACGTCTAACGTTTAATCCAAAATGGTCTATAGTATTTATTTTTTGTTTTTCGAAAAAAATCAAATCTTCATATCGATCGTTATGAATATGTATCAGAGATAAACTATTTAGTCTCATATTACCCATAGAAGATCTCAGCCATGTTTTGATACGACGCAAACACTATAAACAGATAATAAATAAATACCTATATTATATTTTTATAATACTAAATATTTATAAATGATTACCTAAAAGTTCTTTCAACTGAACATGAAGTTGCTGGTAATAAAATAGCAATTTCTAAAGCTTTATTCACAGCAGGATAATATTTAGATAGTTCTAGTAAATCCATTATTTTGTGTACTAGGATCACATGGTTTTCTTAGCCAAAATTCATACCAAGTCATTGCTTTTTCTATAAATTTGTCTAGAAGGAGTCAATATAAATGATTGATAGATTTAACTACTTCATTGAACTCTTGAATATTCATTTTTGTAAATTTTTTTGGATGTAAATTAAATAATGAAAATGTTTTTAAATTTTCATCAGAAAATCTATCGTTAATTGGCATTATTATGGAATTTAAGTAAGGAATTAATAAAGATTGTCTAAAAAATTCATTGATATTATTAGTTGGATAATTATCTCGTCGAGTTTGTCGAATAGCTCTTCGTGGTAGTTGTAACTCTAGACCAATTTTGATTTCAGTTTGTTCTGCTTTTTTGAATATTAAATTAAATTGACACTCACTGTTACTTCTATCACTTTTTACAAGTTTATTAGTATATTAGTAATATGTTGTGTGGCTTCTTGTAAATCAATATCCACACCTTGAAGAACAGTGGATTTAAATTCAAATTTGGCAGAAAACTTTAAAACTGTTATAAAAGATAACAAAATAACAAAACTTGGAGTAGTAATTGAATTTAAAATTTCAAGACTTCAGTCCCTAGTTTTGTTGTTAAAATGTTGTAATGTCGACATCTCTTCTAACCCTTCTACAATAATAATAAACTTTTCATTAAATTGTCTTACACTCTTATACTTCTCGACAAATCTAGTTTCACACAGTTTGGTTAATTTACAATTACTACTACTAATAACATTCGCACTTTCTTTAAAAAATATTATTGTGTCTTTTATTTTGCTGATACAATTTCTTACTTGAGTCAAGGCATTTAAATCATTGATAACTAAATTAAGGCGATGACTTGCACAATGAAAAAAATTGGCTCTAGGATACATATCCTTTATGTCCTGCCATAGTGGCATAGCTATCATAACCTTGACCAACACAATAAACATTTTTATTCATATCTAAATTCATATTACTACATGCTTCTAAAACTGTTTTAGAAATAAGCTTATTTAATTTTAATTTCTAATTTTGTATTCTTCCCCGAGTGCTTCAAGTCTTACATTCTCAAATACCGAATCACTGGACTCTGAAATAAAGTAAATAATAATTAATGTGATATCAAGATTATCTTGTATTTAACACTGTTATTATTCCCTTACTGTTTAATTTATTATTTTTCGATAAATTGTTATGGAATTTTCCATGATTTTCTGTGATTCCATAAGCCTCTACAATTTTAAATAACATTTTTTTTTAAATAATGGTAATTTATACTTTTTAACTGGTTTAAAAATGTTATACCTTTCTCTTGATTAGAGGAGTGAACTTCATCAACATTATCAGAAGCTAATATCACAGATGCCATTTTAACTTGGGTATGCTCTTCTGTTAATTCATCATCAAAATCGAAATATAAACATTCAATTAATTTTAGTATATATACATTATACGAATATATAACCAAAATGATGATATAAAATGTACAAGATATTAATATATTATAATAATATAGATAGGTACATTACTTTTTAAAACAGTGTTCAAATTAGATAGAGTAGATGAAGACAAATTCCTTAAAGAATCACAGTTTTGAGTACCATGAATTTCAACATCTGTTATATTTGCTAAAAATTGATCAAAGACTTCAATCGTTGGTCCAGACTCTTCTAATGCTTCTAATGCTAATTTAATAATTTACTGTAACATTTAACGCTGCAGCGTTAAATTCTTGGTCATAATATTCCAATATCTATTTTTTTGTGACTCTTGAAAAGCACCTTTTTGTTTATTTTCCAAAATATATTTATATGTATACGTATACTAAACTGTCCAATAAATGTATTTCGTCGGCTTGTAAAACCGAGTTTCTTTTAATTATTATTTGTGTCATATTAGTAGGGAGACCGAGGATGGTTCTAACACCGATGGTTTGGACCGCCTTGATTTTCTTCCACAGAGTTTTGCTAATGAGTGGGGCCCAGGACGCCCCGGCGTAGGTTAGAATAGGGAGGACGTACATTTTAAGTAGGTTTAAGTGGATTCTAGCGGGAATAGGGTTGTTGCGGTTAAGGAGAGGGTATAACATACCGCGAGTCCTAACGGCCTTTTTGATGGTGTTACTGATGTGGAGAGAGAAGTTAAGTGTACGACCTAAGGTAACACCCAGCTATTTTACATGGGTGGCCCAGGGAAGAGAGTTTCCGTTTAGGGAGAGTAGGGGAAAGTTATTGTATGGTGAGTGGCTGAACATGACTGCTACTGTTTTGTTGGAATTTATGGATAGACGCCATTTGCTGAACCAGTTAGACGCGAGGTGGATTTGCTTCTGGAGTCGGATCATTGCCATATGAGGGTTGGTGTTGCTGGTTAGAAACATAGTGTCATCCGCGAAAAGCGATACTTGGACCTGGTGAAGGGTGGGAATGTCATTTGTATAGATTAGGTATAGGGTGGGTGCCAAGCAGGAACCCTGTGGGACACCAGCCAGAATGGGGCAAGAGGAGGATTTAGCGCCGTCGATTTTGGCAGAGAAAGTGCGGTTATGGAGAAAGGATTGAATAATTTTTATGATATTTGGCGTGATGTTCATTTGGGTCATTTTATAAATCAAGCCGTCGTGCCAAACTCGGTCGAAAGCTTTTTCGATGTCTCGGAAGACCGTGGCGGTATGAATGTGGCTGTTTATGTTTATGTTAGTTGGTCGACGAGTTTGACGAGTTGTTGGGTGGTGGAGTGTTCGGGCCTGAAAGCTGATTGTTCCGGGATTATTTTATCTAATATCTGAGTTTGAAGGTCTCTAAGAATGATTTTTTCCAGAATTTTGGAGATGGAGGATAGTAGCTCTATAGGTCTCTAGCTAACAGGGAGGATAGGGTTCTTTCCACGTTTTGGGATTCCGATGATGGAGGCTGATTTCCAGGGTTTGGGGAAGTAGCAGATTCTAAGGCAGCCGTTAAAGATTTTACAGAGAGTGAGTAACATGTTTTTCGGGAGAAAGCGCAGGGCCGAGTTTGTGATGAGGTCCTCTCCGGAGGCTCTTTTTTTGGGAAGTTTTGAAATTATGAGACTGATGGTATCTGGGGAGGTGAAAGATTTAGAGATGAAGGGAGCAGATAATTTGTTAGTAGCAAGGGAGACTTCCGGGAGATCTGGGCCTGGGTTAAAGGTGAATTGTTGTTCAAGGGAGTCGGCCAGGAGTTCGGCTTTGTCGAGTGGCGAGTAGACGAGGCCGTTGGGTCCTAGGAAAGGGTGGGTGGCAGGGGATTTGCGAAGCAGGGATTTGTTTATTTTGTAAATGAAACCGTCTTTGTAGTCTAGGGAATCGAGGAATTTGTCCCACTCGTCCTTTTTATGGGTGGAGATAATAGCTCTAATGAAATTAATTTTGTTATTTAGGAGTCTTTTGGTGTCGGGGTCTCGTGTAAGTTGCCACTCACGGCGTAGGCGGTTTTTAATTTTAATTTCGTTGATGATTTTGACATGGGTGTTTGGATTTTTGCCAGTTTTAGGGGTGGAGGAGCTAATAATGATTACCGAGTTAATGGTGTTAGTGAAGAGCTCGATTGCGTTATCAATTTCAGATTCGTTGTTCATGGGTGGGTTGACATTTAGGGGAGTGTTTGATAGGATATCGGTGTATTTGAACCAGTTTATGATACGTTTTGGTGATGGGGGTAGTGATGAGATTGGTGTGCCATGGATTTCGAGAAGAATCGGGTTGTGGTCGGAGGAGAGAGCGTTTAGATTAGTGACTTGAATGGGTAGAGGTACCTTAACGAGGGCGATGTCGAGAACGTCAGGCCGGTAGGTTTGAGCGTATGGGTAATAAGTTGGGGTAATTGGTGCTAGGACTGAGTAGTTGTTGAGCTGGACATGGTTGAAGATGGTTGTGCCTAAGAGGTTAGTTGAGCGGCTGTTCCATTAAGGGTGTTTAGAATTGAAGTCGCCGGCGGAAATTGACCAATCAGAGGATTGGGTGAGAGTATCAAGGTCAATTGGATCTAACGTGAGGTTAGGAGGTTTGTAGATGGCTGAGATTAAAATTTCAGTGTTGTTTACTTTGATAGTGATAGAGGTGGACTGGAGTTCGGTGCGAAGAGGGGAGGGTTTATGGGTAATGCGTCGATGAATGAGGATTGCCGTACCTCCGTGCGCTGGAGAGCCTCTGATAGGCGGAAGATCAGTGCGGTAGGTGAGGAAGTTGGGTATTTTTAGATTTTGGGAAGGCTTAAGGTGGGTTTCGTTTAGAAGTATGATGTCGATGTTATGGTATTTAGCGAGGGAATGGAGTTCGCTGAGTTTATTGGTTATGCCGTTGGCATTCCAGTGGATTATTTTAAGGTTCCTATTAGTATTATGCATTGTGGGAGTGGAGAGTGATGAAGGAGGCTATTGTGGTTTTGATTATTATTTTGGGGTCGTCTGTGGAGGATATGGCGGTGAGGAGTTCGGAGAGAAGAGAGATAATTGTTTGAATTGAGACGTGAGGTTGAGGTTGTGGTTGAGGTTGAGGTTGGGGTTGGGATTTAGGTTGGTTTGATGAAGGAGAAGTACCCTTGGCTGCATTGGCGTAGGGCAGAGTCGATGATGTGGTAGATGGTGAGTGTTGTGGAGTTGTGGGGGGGTGGAATAGGTGCGGTGGTTTTGGGTTTAATGGAAGACGCAGTTTGGGTATATGCCGGACAACCGCGGTAGTTCGCCGTGTGCGGGCCTTTACAGTTGGCGCAGGTAGGAGTTTGGTCTCGAGTTTTTGTTCATTAATTGGTCGGAAGGGTGCCAGCACATTTGACGCATGTGGGAGAATTACCACAGTTACTGGAACCGTGACCGAACTTTTGGCAATTATGGCATTGTAAAGGCCCAGATTTTTTGAATGGTTCTAAAGAGATTTTAAGATAGAAGAGTTCAGTAAGGTTGTATATGTCTTTGGCGTTGGTGTCGGAGAGTGTGACTAGGCAGAGTGGCATGGGTTTTTCTGCGGAGCCGAAGCGCTTGGTCATTTCGACGTTGAAATTAAGGACAGAGAGTTCGGAATGGAGCTCGTCAGTGGTGATGTTGGTGGGGATATTACGAAGAACGACTTTGAGGTGGCGGTCTGCGGACAAGGTGTGAGTACGATCAGTTCCGCCGCGGGTTCTTATGCGTCTCGCGACCGATCGCCGAGTGCCGTTTCCATAATTGCACCGCTTCGGTTTATACACTCCGTTTCACATTGTGACTTTTATTGTTTGTCATATGAGTAATAATTATTCTTAATTTTACATATAAACGGGCTTTCACCCAGGTAAAAAGGTACATATAACATAGCAATATATATAATATGATAAATTATTATTGACGCTTATTAAAATTAAAAGTATAAACTAATTTTACTTACATACTAAAGAAGTGGGGGTCCTCATTTGCTATTTTAATCATTCGATATATTGGTTCATTAGACATGTAATTAGTTGAACAGAGAGGGACATAAAATGGAGTTTTGTTACGAGTAAAACGTGAAGACACTCTAAAATTAACTAAAGAGAGAAGTGTTGGAGCATCAATATCCGAAGAAATAAGTTTTGTAAGGAAGGCAGTGTTTTGATAATATCGACGGTCAGCTAATGTAGATAGGTTGAGTTTAGATAAGACAGGGGAATAATCATGAGGATGGCAAGGAATTTTCAAAGAGTAACTTGCATAATTGAGAAATTTCCTTTGGACGCCTTCAAGTTGACGGCATAAATCACTACAATGGGGATCCCAAACCACTGAACCATATTCTAGGATCGGTCGAACGAGAGCACAGTAAAGAAATTTAAGTGAATTAGTTAATTTAAATTCACTTGAAACTCTTCTAATGAACCCAAGTAACTTATAGGCTTTACATGTAATGCTAGTTATGTGTGATCGTGGAGAAAGGGAAGGCGTGAATATAAAGCCTAAGTCACGTAGAGAGTCAACTGATGAAATTCCAACTCCACTAATTAAGTAGGCGTTGATTATAGGAGACCGAGTTCTAGTGAATGACATCGAACAGCATTTAGAAATATTGAGAGCCAGGCCCAGAGATTCACTCCACATGACAAACCTATTAAGGTCATCTTGGAGAAGTGAACAATCTTCTGCAGATTGAATAATCCTGTACAATTTCATGTCATCTGCAAAACATAGCAGACGGCTGTGGTGTAGAACAGATTGAGCATTATTGACGAAAAGGGAGAAAACTAAAGGTGAGAGATGACCTCCTTGGGGTACATCCCAGGTGGCAATAAAGGGTTCAGACCTAATACCAAATAGCTTCACCCACTGAGGCCTATGTGTTAAGAAAGATTCAAACCAAGAAAGAAGAGGCTCGCCAAATCCAGAAGATCGAAGTATATGAAGAAGAACTTTGTCATTTACAAAATCTAATGTCTTGGAAAAGTCAGTATATATCACATCAACCTGAGCACCAATATCAAAAGAACTAAATATATAATTACACAGAGTGATATTACATGCGACAGTAGACCGCTCTGGGTGAAAGCCATGTTATTCATCAATGAGGACAGAACGGTTTACTGACGGTTGAATGTCATTTAAGACCAAGGCTTCAAATATTTTGGAAATGTGGTTAAGTATAGCAATTGGCCTATAATTTTCGATATTAGAAGAGTTATTAGATTTTAGAATAGGGGTTAGTGAACTGATCTTCCAGATATCAGGAAATATTCCTTGGTCTAGAGATAGGTGGAAGAGAACCCAAAGTGGGAATGAAATGACATGTCTTAGGTTGTACAAAAAGTCACCTGATAAACCATCGGGGCCTATTGACGAGACATTGCGAAGGCAGTTTAGTTTAAGGAACACATCGCGTTGGGTGAAGCTACAGTTGTTAGGTAAATCGAAGCAGGGTATGTCTAGATTACAGGAGTCAACATCAATTGAGGATATAGTGTATACTGAACTAAAATGCGTGGCGAATAAGTTGACAGACTCTTGCTCTGAGGAGCTAAGTACACCATTCAAGGATAGACATTTAGGGATAGTGTTATCAGAGCGATTTTTACGAATAAAATCCCAGAATTTGTTCGGATCTTTAACTAGAGAGTTTTCTGTTCGCTTTACAAAAGCTCTATGACATTGTCTAGACAAATATTTACATTTAGCTCGAATAAGAGAGAAATCTTTGTAATCAAGTGGATCAAATGAAGATTTAAATATGGCATGAAGTTTATTTTTGAAGCGAATTAGATTAATCAATTCTTTAGAGACCCAAGAAGGAAAATTAGATTTCCTGTAGTTAACTTTGGGAACAAATCTCAATATTGATGTATGTAGGGTATCCATAAATAAGTTTACTGATGAATTAACATCACAGTTGGTGAAGGTTGCCTGCCAATCAAAGGAAGCAATGAAGGAAGAGATCAGTTGGTAGTTAGCTTTGCGGAAGTTGTGGTAAGAATGACTGCTATTGAACTGATTTGGGCATGATGTGTTGCTGAGAGATAAGTGCAGAGGTGGATGATATGGATCTAGAGTGACAAATGGGTCAGGTGAACAACTAATGATAAACTTATCAGTGCTACTGAAAACAAGGTCTAACAGTGAGTTTATCCTATTGTAAATAAAAATTTTTTGGTAAAAGCCGTGATATGCGAAAGTTTCAGGAACACATAGGACATAGGTAGGAGAAAGTGAGGAATAAGTCAGACTGTGTGTACCATTAGCCCAGTTAATATCTGGCAAATTAAAGTCACCAGAAAAAATAAAACTGTAGTTAGGAAACTGGAGGATGTAGGTTTCAACTGTAGACATGTATTGCTCATAGGTTTGAATAGTGGAATTGGGACTGATATACACACCCCCAATTAAAATATTTAGAGAGCCGATTGTGGTTTGAACAAAAACATGTTCGACATTAGAAATTGGTACACTTATTATCTTTGATGTAAAATCTTTTCTTATGGCTATGAGGACACCACCACCTCTTAGACAATTACTAGTAAAATTATTCCTGTCACATCTATAAATGTTATAATTAGGTAGACCCAACTCTAAATCAGAGATTGAATCAATTAGCCAGGTTTCTGTTAGTACAATAAAAACATAGTTTACACAGGCAACATTACAATTAAAATTAAATAGTTTGGTCCGAAGGCCACGGCAGTTTTGATAGAAAACTGATATTTCTTCAGTTTTGGGCGTAGAATTTAGGACCGGACACTTCTATGGCGTAGCTAGTTTGGCTAATTTAGAGTTAAAATTAATTAATTTTGAACTGGAAATTTGTTTTACTGAGTTGAGAATGGTTGAGTCTTGATTTTGTGGTTTCCCGAGTTTTTTAAAATGGTAGATATTACAGTGGGTACTCCGTTAACATAAGAAATTGATAGGTTTGATTCACCATTTTCAATGCGATTATCAAGATCAGTATGACATGAACGTAAAAGTTGTCTCTGAAGTGGTGTTTTGTCACTGACTATTTTAAAGTTTTTAATATGTTTGGTAAATTCTTCTTTAGATAATCTATAGTCAGATAGTATATTCATGACAGATTCTTTATTTCCGCAGAAAATCTTGAGGGGACGAGTAGAATCAGGATTAGGTTTTCCAAGGCGCATCATTTTTAGGATAGGAGGAGTAGTCAAGTTCACTTTAGACATAATAGTTCTAAAAGCGGAATTATCGTCCGAAATACGCTGTGTTATTGAAGTGGCAAATGATTCTGGTACTCCATATACAAGTATATTAGACGAATACTTCTCCCGTTCATAAGTTTCCTGAAGAATCTGGTTTATTAAACGAGAAGGTTCAACAGGAGATTCACAGTTTTCAAGAGAAGTCACTTTTACTTTAAGTAATTCTAATTCATCACACAAATGTAAATTTTCAGCCTTTAGTTCAAGAACTTGTTTAGATAAATTTTCAAGGTCACGTTTAAGTTGTTTAAATTGGGAAATTTGAGTATCAGATAATTTTTTATTAGCATTCGTAAACTCAGATCGAAAAGATTGAAGTACTGACATAATATCACTATTAGATGGAGAAGATGAAGTTGTGGACCTGGTAACGATATTTCCAGGTTTAATGGAATTCGGTGATTCAATTTTAGGGGGTATATTTATAGTGAACTACAAAATATCGTTGTTTTTCTTTTTATTATTATTTTCTAAATCACTGGGCACACGCTGTATAACGAGTATTACGCTATAGTATTTATAATGTGAATATGTTTATGAGTTAACGATTATAAGAGTCACGACTCACCGGAGATAAGGCAGGTAGGTATAGACTAGCACTGGATTGTTATCTGAGCGATAATGGTGTGACCGATAATAACAAATATAAAACTTACGTTTCTGCAGCGTGTAAAGCTTAAGAAAACTATTAAAACTGGCTTAAAAGAAAAGTTTTAGGTAAACTGACTCTAAATCGACATCAGTATACGCGCGCACTTTTTCCGCAACTATTAGTACAAAAATCACAAAAAACAACAAACTATATCCGAAGAAAAATGAAAAAAGCATGGGAGTGAATTTTTCACTGTTATCGTTTGAGAAAAAAAAATGTAATAATGTAATTATAATGTAATTTATTTATAATAATATATAGTAATATAATATAACGTATTATATTTATATAATATATGTATAATTACATACTTATATAATATATAACTATATAGGTTACTGATTAGGTATATATTATAATATTATACCTGAAGGTTACTTATAATAAAATCAAATATTTAAAATCATGAAAAATAAAATTGGGGGCATCAACTAAATCATTAAATATCTACCGAATAAATAAATTTAAGTTTATTAATTATTAATGAAACATACAATAACATGTCAAATCACTTATCGTACTGGAAGGACAGTTCCCCTTGCGCAGAGATAAAATATTCTGCAAATCCCTCTCTCACCGTCTGAGCCTCAATGCAACTTCTCCTTGGAACAGTTGGCAATTTATTTATTTAGCTAGTTGATGGATCTCGCCTCCATAGACCTGGAATAACTTCTCCACTGTCAGGAAATTCTGCATCCAATATCCCAACAAAGCAGTAAATATTTCTTGATCCACTTTTTCTTAAATAGTTATGCAAATAAATTGCAGCTAATGTCACTTTTGTTGCTGTACCTGGCTCCAATAAAATTGTTTTTCTAAATATACGAAAACTAGAAGACATCATACAAAATGAATTTTCCGAAACTCTTCGAGCCCTACTTAATCGGTAGTTGAATATCCTTTCTTTTATTCTTTTGTTATGCAATCCAGAGAATGGCTTCATAACATTTTAAGTTAGTTTAAAAGCTTCGTCTCCTACAAAGACAAATGCATCGGAAGGCTTAATTGCGGTAAAGGACGTAATGGGGGAAGATTAATTGTGTTTTCATCTAGACATTTCTTAAAAAATTTACTATTAAAAACACCACCATCCGAAATTCTTCCCTGGCAACCAACGCTCGTATATATGAAATTGTAACTTGCATCCACAACAGCAAGTAAGACAATACTAAAAAAAACCCTTGTAATTAAAAAATTCTGTGCCTAAATGCACAGGTGCTTGAATATTTATATGTTTCCCATCAATGGCATCCACACAGTTAGGATAGTTCCACTTGTCATTGAACAATTTTACAACACAGCCCCACGGAGCGTTACCGCAAGGCGCTTGTTCACTGGAATAGCTTGTCTGAATGCCTTGTCTTTTTTAATGATTTTCAGCGCAATCATACCTAATATCTCAAAGTCGAAATTATTCATTCTGAAAAGGTTTCGAAATCCCACGTCACATCTATATTCCAAGTTCAACTCATCAACCTCATCGAATAATAAATCCTTCATAAATTCCTCCGGGCTATATTTTTTTCTGCTTCGAACAAAGCTAGGTCTTACCCAAAACCTCCTAGGTCGGCGACAACGATCTTGCTGGCTTCCAGCAGCTGCCACTGCAGCATCTTCTAAGTCTCTCATTTTCGTTAAAATATTAAAAAGTTAAAAAAATGCACTATATCGATTAAAAATATCGACGTGTGTCGATCGACTAGTCAACACATACTGAGATATGTGGACAGGTCGAAAGTCGACCGTGTCGATCGGCATAGTCTGGACGCGGCTTAATAGTTCATGTGCCATATCTTTGAAATAATCAAATGTTTTTCTGTTTGAATCTACTTGGACGTTTGATTACGGAGAATAATAGTTTAAAAATAAAGTCAGTATAGATTATTGTTCATTGTACAATAATATTATATTGTAAAATATTATTATTGATGATAAATTCCTCGTAGGTAGCTGGCAGCTGGTACCGACGGGACGTACATCATTTCCCCCCAACCAACCCACCGAACAAATCTATTTTTTAAAACATTTTTATCAGGAAACCAATAATAATGTTATTTTATTAATATAACAATATTTATTGGAATCCCCAAAAAAACAAAAATATTTTAAACCTAAAACTTAAAAATTAACCCCAAAAATTGAATCTGAACCCCATTATGAAATCCGTTATCCGGAAAAAAATTGAACCCGTTTTAAACCCGAATAACGTAACCCGAAAAAAATACTAACCGTTTTTCAACACCGAACCGCAAACCGGAAAAAATTAAAAGCATTTTTTAACCACGTATCAGAAACACGGAAAAATGAAAATCGGTTTAAATTTTAAACCCGTAACCCGAAATCCGAAAAATTTTAACACGTTTTGACTCCCTGTTAAAAATACCTAGATAGTCCACGTTAATGAGTAGGTACTACATTGATTAAATACATGCGGTATAATATATAGATACATAATAGAGTACCTCAGTGTTTTAATAAATTTATCTATTCAGTAATAGAACTATGGAATAAAATAATTGAATAATATCGATCGAATAATTTGTTAGTACTTAGTATCAATGTTTTTAATAATTTATATTATATTATACATGGTACGAGTACAACCTAACCAGAACTTTATACATGTTTTTTTTAAATAACCAGTAAATTT
Organism: Pemphigus obesinymphae; assembly: GCA_025469235.1. Classification (NCBI taxonomy): domain Eukaryota; kingdom Metazoa; phylum Arthropoda; class Insecta; order Hemiptera; family Aphididae; genus Pemphigus; species Pemphigus obesinymphae. The sequence continues at coordinate 20,779 of JAIPRL010003630.1, forward strand.
TTTCATCCATTCGATATTCATGTTCATAACTACAGAACAAAAAAAGTGAGCAAAACACGTGGTTATCATTTCTAAGATACTATGATAACAACAAATAAAAATGCCTATATCACAAAATAATGTATATCCCGGGGGTACCCAAACACATACAAAATTGATACGATACAGGCGCCGTGTGATCGCAGACCATACCTATATACACGCATGTATGTAAGTGTCTACCATATATAAGGCGTAAAAATGTAACAGCAATAAACACGTAATAAAAACTCAGCAATAACCCAGGGACATGGTATACGAGGGAAACAATTTATTATTAAAAACCAAATTCAAGTTCATATATAATAAATACCATATTCCGTGATAAAAATCTCTAAAAATAAAAACGATAATATATATTACTAATATATTAGTAGAGAATTTTCAATTGAATATTTTGAATAGTAGATACCTGGTACCTATTACATTTTTAAAAAAATACAGATATAATGTACTCTATAGTTAATATAAATAGGTATGTAACTAAAATAATTAAATTAAATTAATACAATGAATGAGTTGTTAATTAAAGTACAAGGTTATACTCTAGTAATATTATAATTTGGTATAAGGTAATATGATAATATACATTTCTTTTGGTATCAATCATTGTTCAGTTTTACAAGGTAGGTACATATTACATACTTAGTAGTATAGATTACGGGTACATTTTAAAAATGACCGATTCAAAATAGTCATGAAAGAAATCGAAGAAAAAATGTATAATATTTTAATGTATGGCAAATTATATTACGCTGTGTCTAGAGACCTGGAAGTCCATGTATTTTTTGCGTACATGGACGTCCGTGTTATCAATGCGTATCCGAACGTCCGTATTATCAATGCATACCCGAACGCCCGTGTTATCAATGCAGATCCGGACGCAAAACACTGGTATCACAAAATATTCTGTGCATAGTGCTATGTAAAAAAAAAAATACATTTTACTATTTTACTATTTTTATAGTATGTTACATAATGTAACTCATGACAAAATTTTGTCATGATGTAACTCGTATACTGTAAAAATAATTAGGATGTGTACTCCCAAAATATTAAAACTGCCTATCTCTTCATAATTTGAGCACCGAATTACCCATCTAAAACTTGTTTTACAGACATTTTAAAGCTGATTCCATCATCTTTGAGCAACATATATACTCATTTTATACTAGCCGCGTTGAACGCTGTGTCTAGCAAGTTCAATTGAACTTGTGAAATTTAGGGCTGGGTGGATCTTGTATAAAAGTACTTGTATACTTTCGCAATTTATATGAAAGAACTTGGGGGGGTGGGGTATATTATTTTGGATAGTTGGATAGTTGAACCGGTTGACAAAATATACCAACTTTGGTGCCCCTATATTATACAAATTTAAATGTTTACACATCTCAAAAATTAGAATTTTTTTATTGTTCGAAAATATTAGTAGCATAGGCGGTACTAGACCTTTATGATTATGGTAGGGGAGGCAATTAAATATTTAAACTCAATTTATGGAGGTGACAATCGAGCCTTATTACTCCCTCAAATCCACCACTGGTAAATTATAAACACTATTTGGCCCAAATGTATAGGCTAATTACACCACAAAATGGATAAAATCTGTAGGATACTCTCAATGTAAAAAAAAAAATTGCAAATAATTTTTTTTTTAATACTGAAACTGGTTATTTTTATTACTTACTAAGGATTTAAAATATAAAACATGAAAAAAATTTTTAAAACCTTAAAAATGTATAATTTTATAATAATATATAGTTAATATTTATATAATTTAAATTATTTATTTATATTATTGTACTATTTTAAAGTTCCATGCGTCGCTCAGCTGGCCACAATATTTTGAATGTTTCAATTACTCTGTACAAGGTTTACCTTGTATGCTAGTTCTTGTTCTATGAACATAGTCAAAAGGTTATCTAAACGTTTTTGCAACATGATAACTTCTTAGTTTAGTTTTCACTATGTTCAATTTTGAAAATGATCTTTCACATGAACACGTCGTCACAAGAATCACCATGAATGATTTTAAAGCTTTAAATAACATACCTATGTTATAAAATATAACTTCTCTGATAGAGTGATAGTGTTAACTAATTTATCCACTTTTCACAATTGACTTTGTTGTTACTTTCTAATAAGTCTGTTGATTGTTTAAGAAGACGAATTTCAGTTTCTAAGTTGGCAGCATCTAAATCAAATACAAATGAAAGAAGAAGAATATCGTCTCTACCAGTTTCTAATTTCAATAAATGCTCCATACTTTCTATTATCGTTAATGTCCCTTGATTAAATCTTAAATCTAATCCAGCAATTAACTAATCTAATGTTTGACAATATATATTTACTCTCATTTCATCTATTTTACTAGGCATAAAATGTTGATTGGTTATCATATCTATTTTAGACGATACTTTTCTTTTTTAACAGTAGGAATAATAATACCATTTTCTTCGCACAATATTGTTTAGTGCATGACCAAACACACGGCAGGACTTGGATAGGCTCCCTTCTCACCCGAGTCGTAAAGTAGCGAGGAGTGAGTGTGAAAATCGTCGCGTTACATTCGGTACGGTCCGCACAGCGCTAACATAAGGTACCTACCGGTGGGGCTGGAAACGGCAAAACCCCACAAAACCCGGGAACTACGCAGTGCTCGAAATGGAAAACTTTACGAACCGAAACGCTATGAATATAGCATATGATTTTTTGTTTGCAAAATAAAGTAACCTTACCTACATTGCGACTTCCGGATGCCTTTTTTTTTTTTCCAATAAATATGGGATTTGAACGCATTACCAAAATTTATAGCGATTAAAATACTAATATTGCTATTCAAATTTTTCCCGAAAAATTAAACAATTTGATAAAAACAAGGGTGATAATGAATGAAGGGAAATATCTTTGATTCCTCCTATTTAATAAATAATGTTCCTAACATCATGAAATCACAGTAACACAATAATTACAATATTTTGATATTTTAAACATTCATTCTGAAAACTGACTGTCATATTCCTCCTTGAAATTTAAAATAAACACCAGGCTTGTTCATTCACTGATTTTGTTATCTTATATTTTTATTTTAACAGAATGATATAGTATAGCAACTATGAAATTTGGTGAGTGGAGGGCCGACATGATTAACAAATAAAAGCACAGAGACTTTAGTCATATATCTTAAGGGCGTTATAATTTCATTCATTGCACTAAAATTTTGCTAATATTCACTCGTGGAAATGGAATTATAAGCGGCGATTTTAAAGAGTGGTTTCAAGTCATCTGGAACACCTTTTCCTACTTCTATTTTGTATGCTTGAAAACCTTGAATATAATTTTCTTTATTTAAACGAAAATGGCGACACAAGTGACGTATTTTCTCATCTCCAAATTGTATGTTTTCTAATTCACAATTTTCGGATGCAAGCCATTTTTATTAGATTTAGTATATTAAGACTGTCAAGTAATTATTTATTTATATTCTCTTTTTGATAGGTATTTTGCATTTTGAGTTGGATAAAATGATTTCGAGCAGCACGATCTTATCATTATTACCAACTATCTACCATAGAACATGTATCTACATATCATAAATAATAGAAATAACACAATTTCTTTATTTTTTTTTTCTTAAAAACTAAATATTATTACGAGACAGAACTCTTAAATACAAATTATTTTGACCTACCGGAACGGACGCAAATTCTAATGTAACAAACCGGAACGCCGTTCCGTTCCATTTCGAGCACTGGAACTACGTGATTATGTATATAATAATAATAATAATGTTATATACATAATCAATGATAAAACGAACGTTTGGATACGCGTTGATAACACGGATGTCCGTGTACGCAAAAAATACACGGATTTCCGGGTCTCTAAACACAGCGATTATATTATTATATTATGTAAAGCTTGATAGAATAATATTAAAAATTATTTGAATACTGGCAATATTTTGAAAAAAAAAAATGGTACGCAAACAATGTGATGAATATATTCAACAATAATAATGTAATATCGGAAGTCAAACAAATTGAATAGTAGCAAAAAAAATTTCAGGAGACGGATAGACAATATACACACAAATTGAACGTTAGCAATAAAAGTATAGTTTCAGGAGTTAAGTAGTTGACATAATACACATAATATTATATAGGTTTTTGGAAACCACTGAATTCTCTTATCAAAAATTGCTAGCGGAACGTACCTATATAAATATTACTCTTTTATTCTGTGCCATTATTATAATATTATAATCCTGATATTATAAAATGGTCGTTTTAATATTTTTCAAATTATGATACTTAATAAAATAAAAAATAGTTATTACTCAAATACTTATTACTTAGTTGATAATTCATAAGTCATTTCGTCGTTATACATTAAACTTTGAAGAAAAATATATGTTTATTGATCTACCCAAGTTTTACTATTTTAACATACCTATAGGTATATTTAAGTTATTTAACAAAAACCCACAGTTCGTTGAGTTTCAATATTTGATGATCAATTCTTGTTAAATATGGAAAAGACAAAACGACCGTTAAATGAAGAAAATGTGGACAAGCACGAATTATCATTACCGCAGAAAAAGTACTACAGGCAAAGAGCTCATTCAAATCCTATTGCCGATCATGATTTTGATTAGTAAATATTATAATTCTCTTTCAAATAAATTTAGAATGGTAATAATTGTTTTATTTTGAACACAGCCCTAGTTGTCCAGAAGTATATGATTGGTCACTGCTGTATTCAGATATAACCAATAACAATTCCAATATTTATGAAAAACATGTTGAAATGTTAGACATTGGGTGTGGTTATGGTGGCTTATTAGGTGAGTAGTTACTATAGTTATCTATGGTATTAAAGAATTTCTTAAAGACAAGAAAATTATATATAATAATTTATTTTAGAATGTAACTGATTTTTCGATATATTTTTACTTTACCGGAACATCGGAGTTTTAATATTATTTTATTTTTGATGCTGAGGTCAGAATTAGGTGGTAGGTACTTTCTACTCCAAGTAATGGGGTATCCCAAAACTTGTGACAATAGTGTTATTATTATTTTGGTATTTAATTGTTTATTTAACCTGTTACCTACCTACTTGTATATTTAATATTTATAATATTTTAGTCACATTGTCACCAATGTTCCCGAATTCAATGATTCTTGGAATGGAAATAAGAGTAAAAGTATCTCAATATGTGATAGAGAGAATTAAGGCTCTTAGAGCTAATCAACCTGACTGTTATAATAATATAGCATGCATAAGAACAAATGCAATCAAATACTTGCCAAATTTTTTTAAAAAGGGTCAGGTGAGCTAATAAACATTGATGGCATAAATATATGATACATATTATACAATTTAACATAATATTTGTTCTAGATAAAAAAGATGTTTTTCCTTTATCCAGACCCTCATTTCAAAAAGTCCAAGCACAAATGGAGAATTATCAATGACACCACATTGTCTGAATACGCATATGTATTAGCTGAGGAAGTATGTAGGTATTCATTAGTTAATAATTTTGATATATAAACATAGTTTATTATTCTTAGGCACTAGTATATACCGTTACTGATGTAAAAGATTTACATGAATGGATGGTTCAGCATTTCTCTGAACATGGTCTCTTCAAACGTGTAGAAGATGACAATTTGGTAATATTTTTTATAAATATTAAATGCTTTAATCGATTATTTAATTTTATGTTTTTATTTTTTAATTATGTTGTAGAAGTGTGATCCTGTTGTTGAAAAACTATATGAGAGTTCGGAAGAAGGCAAAAAAGTGACAAGAAATAATGGAGACAAGTTTTTAGCTGTTTTTATGAGAATAAAGGACCCAGATTTATAATATATATATATAACATTAGCTTTAATACAGGAAATAAAATATACAAATATTAATACAAAAAGTTATGATTAAATGCATTTATTGATTTTGAAATTACAATTATTAATATATTTAAAACTAAATAATTAAAAAATGTAATATTCTTTTGTAAAAATAAAAACAATATATATTACAGAAAAAAAAAATTAATAGAGTATTCAAAAAAGTATTATAGACAACTACCTAGTTTCGACTATCAGTATTCATCAAGTTATAAATGAATAATAAAAAAACCAAAAAGGAATACAAAATAAAGCTGGTTAGTAGGGGATGGAAGCACTTCACTCGCTGGGAAGGATAATGGTAATGGTCAATACTCAATGGATATATTGAATTTGAAAGCAATGATAAATCGTTTCTTACAATAAAATAATTCTGAGCAAAGCTTTTGTTGTATATAAAACTAGTATTACTATTAGCATTTATATAGCTAATAAAAATAAGTATCAATATAGTGCTATACTAAATATTTAGTGTAAATTTAAATTTTCTGACATTTTAATTTTCAGACTTTTTGGTAGTAATAAATATATATCATCAATAATATTTTTAGTCGATAACCATGATTAATTTATTTGTTATTTTCTAATTTATAACATTTAGTGATATTTCTTACAAAAGGTAGTTTTTTTTATGTTTTTGAAAACTACTTAGAAAATCATAAAATAAACTCTATAAAGTATCAACTAGAATGAATTTCCTATCAAAAACCTCTATACCAGAAAACTTTTACTTTACTCCTGTCCAAAAAAATGTATACATACATCAACAATTAACACATTATCAATACATTCATCACTACGCTCAGTATCTAAAAGAAAAAAGAATATTCCAATTATTTATTCTGCATTAATATCTCTTTATTAGTTAAGGAATCATTAATCTATAGTTTTATTAACAAATTTTTCTTATATAAAAATAAAAACCCAATTTCTACAAAATAATTTGTTTTATTTTAACAAATACTCACTTATTCATAAATGGTTTTGACAAATACGCATTTGTTAAAATAAAACAAATTATTTTGTAGAAATTGGGTTTTTATTTTTATATAAATAATTCTACAAATTACTCAATACCAAAATAATAAAAAATAAATTTTTCTTAACTTCAATTTCATTGGAAAATAACAAAATTAAAAAACAAATCATTTTAAACAACTAATCTTACCTTAATATATACTAGGTATTTAGCTATAGTTACAATATTTCATACCTATTATAATATTATGACTGTATTTGCAAGTATTTTTTTTTCTGGAAACAACCTTTCCACAAAAAGTATCCAATTGTTAATAACAATTTTAAATTTTGAGATATTTAAGTCATATAAAAGTATAATACTATTTTACTGTAATTATATTTAAAAAGATCTTGGAAATCCTTAAACACAATTTTTTTTATATATCTATTTAAAATTTGTAGACAAAATATATTATTTTGGTATAAAATGATCAAATGGATACAGTAATCAATTTTGGTTATATGATGAATTCAAATTTTTTTTTATAATACTGAGTATACTCAAAATTAATTATTATATTGTATTGTTAATAATAGATAGTATTACACTATATGTTTATTATATTGAGTTTCACTCAGAATCGTTTTATAGAAGAAATTATTTGAAATACATCCAATAAAATACATCCACTGCTAGTATCTATTGGGTGAAGTGATTTTTATAATGTTAATGAATATTATGGGTTTAATAAAATATTAAAATTTATTCATTTTTTATTTACAAAATTCCTAATCAGCTATTTTAGATTAATTTCAATTTTTATGTTATGAGAAATTTATTGACAAAATATGTAAAATTCTAAGATTAGGGTAGCCGCCTAGAGATGTCGGGTGTGGTGACAAAGTTATCCACTGGTGACTTATTCATTCTAAATGTGTTAATCTAAAATACTGATTTTTAAACTAAAAACAGTGCCTCCTTAATTTCTTCTTAGATCAACCACTACTTAATACAATTAAATGTCCCATTATCTTTGAATTTACATGAGTGTTGTCAAATGTCTTACTTTAAGTAGCTATTTTGTGAGAATAAGTTTCTAGGACATCAAGTCATTTTACATACATTTTAAGTCTTGTAAGGCTTTATTCTCATCAAAGTAACTTACAACTGCAAATCAATTGTAATACATCAATCTGTAATAATATTAATCAACATGTTCTCACTGGTGCAACGCGACTGACTAATGATTTAAATTGCAACCAATTTTAGACAACTAAACATGAATGGTTTTTTCTCCAGTTGCATATCAGTTGTAACCCAACTAGTATCACGATTGTGTTGTGGTTGTAAGTTGTTTTGATACAACACGATCTATGGTTATACTTTTATATTTTTCAATAGATCATTAGAATATTCTATGGTACAAAATTGAAAATAAAACATTTTTACTATTATATTTACCTACCTGAATAAATAAAATATTTTTACAATTTTTTCCATACTTCAAAAAACTTTGTGAGTTTACCAACTAATCATGACAGCCATCATTTTAAAATATTGTTTTGTAAATAATAAATACATATCAACTTGATATCATAAATGTTTAATCAGTGGTAGGTATTGCAATAAAATTAATATAGACAAATACCTATACGAGTAGAACACAATAAAATATTTCATTATACTTTCCATATATTTTAAAATAACAGCGATTAATATTTCAGACCATTTTCACAGTTCTGCATAAATGTGTTCCAAATACAACTAGTTTATTGTATTTATTTAGACATATTTTCTTTAATATTACTAATAAGTGTAAATATATTTTAACTTATTTCCATATAAAATAAAAGATAAATAATTATGGATCTGTTTCTTTATTTTTTCTTCATAAATTTGAAGTCTATTTTGAAATTTGAATATAATATATGGTGTCATATTTCAAAATATCTAAATAAATACAAATTATAATAAAAATATTTTCTGGCTAGATGGATACAAAGCAAAATATCTTAATCAATTTAAATATAATAAGTAATTACTAATAATAATTACATAATTTTTGTTGTGATTTACACAACATTATATAGTAGTCAATACCACTCATGCAATACAGGTATGTATTTGTTCACACTCATTGAAGTACATTTTTATAGAGTCTAGACCCTCCCCAAAAAATATTGTTTACAATTATTTTATACATGTTTTTAAATATTAATACATATTTTCACATATAAAATTTTAGTGTTTGATTACCTATATAATATTTAATAAAAACAATAAACATTATAGTCACATTATACAAGTCACATATAAAACTTGAAAATGAGTTAGTAGATCATATGACATATATTAATATATGTAATATAATATAATATCAGAGGAAACAATCTTTAAGAGGACACTACACAGTCGTACACCTGTTTTTAAAGAACTTTGTATAGACAATTTTTATGAAATTTTAAGAAAAAATAAAATCCAAAAATTTAAAAGTAGTTTAAAAATATTCTCGTACATTTTGTTGTTGTTGTGTAATAGTGATATTTATTAAATACCATGTTATACTTCTTTTCGTATTTCAAGTTTTATGGCTTTCAGAATGATCATAGATCATTAATATTGATACAAATTAAAAGAAAAGAACTTGTCTAACTTTTGACAGAAGATTTTTTTTTTTTTTGCAAGTATTTTACATACTCTAATGGTTGATACTTAAAAAGTCAAAATTTTCAATTGCTTAAGAAGAATACAATATTAACATCAAACAAAAATGGCTCCATCAAAATTTATTAAATGTTGTCAGCTTTTTATTGTTACAAAAAGTATTAATCTGCGATTATTCTATACAATATAATATTTGAAACATACAATTATGTTTTTATGAACTACTTTTTGGGGTGTGGCGCTCTTTTAATTACAAATTGTGTAGGTAGATACTGTAATATAATGTCTAATACAGTAACATTTTATAATATTTTCATGTAATTTTCAGGCACTAAGTTTGTATTATGTGCCCAGTGCTAATATTTTTTGACGTCACAAAAAATAAAATATTGATAACCTTTTTTAAGAGCCATTTCTAAAGTATCTAAAGTAGCATATAGTAATTTTTAATAATTTGTATATTCATACAATAGTATTTCTACTTTTTATGTATCTGAAAAATATGAATATTATATACTTAATAAATAATACTATTTATTTAATCTGTATGTTTAATGTACTCATTAAAATGTTTTTATTTATTTGTTTAATTCTAACAGCTAAATTATTTTTCAGTTGACAGCATAAAGAAATGAGAAAATTAATTGATTATGAAATTATTTATGAAAATGTGTTAAAATAAAGAAGTATATCTATAGTTATAATTTTGTGTTTTATACAGAGAAAATAGAAATATACTGACATATAAATAATATGTTTTTTTGACAAATTATATTATGTTAGTTGTAAAAGAATAGTTTAAAAAAACCTATGAATACTGAAAATGAATATTTTTATCATATATTTATAAGTTATTAGGTACATATTAGAGATGGTCAACAACTTTATTTGAATTTTTGATATCCAGCTTAGTATTTTGTGTCCAAACGGAGATCATTTTCGATATAAATTTCAATAAATTTTTAATATAATAGGTATATTATAATAATGGTCATTATTTTCCCACTGGATACATATGATATGGTTTGATAAGTCAAATATTTAAAAAAAATTGACTATCTTTTTTTGGATGATTTGGTATTGAGAATCAAATTATGAAATATCAAAATAAAATAAGTCGAAATGAAAATTGTTGGTATCGTGTATTTCTATTATTGCATATATTCAAATTTCAGGCTTTGACAACACGTTAATTTTTATAGGCACTATTTTTTTTATGGACTGTGGAAACATATTTGTATAAATAGTCAAAGATCATTAATGTATATAATATTACAGTCATAATATATTGCACATATCCACATGCATAAGTTATTTTAGCAGAACGTAACTTAAAAATCCAATTTAAATATAAAAAGTAGCTTTACTTAGCTGATAAAATATTTAAATTTATCATTGATTTACATAATTTACAATAATTTTACATCAATCAGAACACATTTTCCATATTTAAAACTAATTATATAATTATTCATCTTTAAAAATATACAAATTGTTCTTGCATAAAATTGCTAAAATGGAAAAATACACAAATTGATGTCAAGTAGATTTTTTAAAGATTTCAAAATATTTTTAAAATTTTAATACAACTACTGAAGAGTAAAATTTGTAATAGGCGTTTATAATGTTTTGGTGAAAAATTGATCATTTGTGAGAACTTTAATACTATATATAATATAATAAAATACTCAAATTGATTAAACCAGAGTAACTGATAAAAATATTAACTATTTTAAAATAATCAGTGCCATAATATTCAGAGTATTTCCATGCATATCAATTTTTTTCACTCATTAATATAGGTATTATATTAAATGGATTAGTATTTGAATAAATTGCTTTTTAAGTTACAATTAACTGAATACACGCTAACCTAATATATTTATGAATGTTTAGCTGCTTAATATCAATTATCAAGTAGTCTTTAAATGAAAACATATTTTCTTTAAATATATTTTAAAGAATGTAAATACTATTATAAATTGTACAACACATTTAAAATGATAGTACATCTATTTACAAAAAAAAGCTTTTAAATTAATATTAAAATATAGGTAAATCATACACATATTTTATGAGCAAGTCAAAAAAATGTAAGTGAGGAGTATAAGACTATTTTATTAAAAATCTATCAAACAAGTTAAATTATACTTTGGGCAATTTAGTTAATGTAATTTAGATATGAACCTTCAGGGCACTATTTTTATTTACATTTTTTTTAATGTAAATTTTATTTGTTCTTAATATTTAAATAAAAAAAATTCTAAGTATTGATGTTTAATTTGATTGTATTAATTAAACGACTTCATTATTTTTAACATAATAGATCTTATCTACTGTAAAGTATATCATAATGGCCTGGCCTGTAAAGAAGATGAACACAGACTGGAGATCCTTCAGGGAAATCATGAGCAATAGCTTCAGATGATTCACCTCTATCCATATATCTTACTCGAACACCTACATTTAACGCTGTACTCAATGCAATGATATGAATATGATCACTTTCTTTAAACATGGGCTCTACTTCCTAAAATACATAGATGATTACTATAAGATCATTTTAGAAATGATAAATTAATTTTACCTGGTGACAGAACTCTACAACAGTTCGATCTCCCTCAATAAAATGCTTATAAAACTCAGCATCCTTTTGCAGTTGTCCTGAGGTTATTAGACGAAGATAAACTACCACATAGTCTGAATAACCTTGCATATTGAAAGTGTCATACAATTTTTCATGTTGACCTTCACCAATCATATTTACGACTTCCATAAACTAACATACAACAAACAAAATTATTTTTAGTTCATTTTTAATATATAAATAGTCAAAATTTACTGTATCATGGAAATCCTCCAATGTGAATTGAGTAAAACCACAAGATATCAATTCATCTTTGCTTTTTAATGCACGTTCTTTGAAATGTTTATATTCTTCATTATGATCAATTAAATATTCAAAATATGCAAAAGCAAATGACCTAAAGAAGCAATTGCCATCTGGCCTTGCACGCCTCATGCACTTGTATTTTTTACTTAGATCTTGAACTTTAGTTAAATACACAGCATCATTAACATATTCAGATTCGAGGGATGTTAATTCTTCTTTTTGACCAATTAGCAATATAGAATCAGAAATCTAAAAATCATAATTATGTCTCATTACAATATAATATGGGTCGTCATTCCATACCAAATCAATCACAAAATTTTAGATCTCAATGAAACTTTCTAAGAATATTCTCCTTAATGATATAAATTAAAATATGTTTTTAGCATTTTTTTTTTCTTATTGGGTATTGGTGTAATTAATTTTTAAATTTTTGAAAAATGGTCATTTTTTTTGCCATGCATTAATTTTTTAAGTCTTGAATTATTCAAGTTCTATTAGGCCTATAGAGATGTTTGACCCCTTACTTTAAACAGAATTGCGTAAGGTTTAATAATTAATATGGTATTCTACTTAAATATGCTTGGTAAACAAATTTTTAAGATAGTGTTTATTTTTACAAATTTTGAAAAAAATATATATTTTTGCAGTATTATAACCTTTAAATCCTTAAATGTATGGAGTGAGATATCAATTGGATCCGGAGATATGACAACAAATTTAAGTTTATTACATAATTATAACTATAGGTGGTACTAATTTTTTTAATCTTAACCAATATAGTGTATATATATGTGTGTGTGTGTATGTATAGTATCATAGGAAAAGGTATAAAAAATACTGTTAAATAACAATTCTCCCAGATCCCACTCAGTAAATTTCAGGATTTAAAGCTTATATAACACTGTAAAAAACATATATTTTTTAAAAAAATTTTAAACAACAAACATTTTTTAACTTTTTTTTGAAAATTAAAAAAAGTTATTTACTAAACATATTTAAGTAGCATACCATATTAAACCTTATGAAATTATCATTAAAATGAGGAGTCAAACATCTCTCTAGGCCTAATAGAACTTGAGTAATTCAAGATTTAATGTATCATTTTAGTCATCAAAAATTATTATTTTTCAAAAATTAATTACACCAAACCCCAATAAGATAAAAAAAATTCTAAAAATATATTCTCATTAATATCATTGAAGAGAATGATCCCTGAAATTTCCATTAACATTTAAAACGGTTAGGTTGAGTGACTGGTTGATTTGACATAGAATAACCATATATGTATATAAAATAAAATAAGAATTTAACTACCTCCTTTTCAATTTCTCGATGTTGTTGAATTATTAATTCATCTTGCTCCAATCCTAAAAATATGATTATTAAATATAAAAATATTGTCTTAGATCTATGCATTTTTATAAAACTAAAAGCTATAAAGCTATTTACTTTAAACATTTCTAATAGAATACCTATAATTTATAGATACAAGTCCAATTTAATCTGTTTACACAAAATAAAACCCTGGAAATTTGTTTTGAAATGTAAATTGTATTATTTTCATCAAAATAGAATACATTATAATAGCGACTACCTATTATAGTATTATATCAAGGGTCTAGGATTAAAGGAACATATAAAGCAAAAGTATAATTTTTAAGTGAACCAAATTAATTTTTTTTGTTATTAATAATTTTAAAAGAGTGTTTCATTCTATTTTTAATATTCTTAAATTAATTTTTAACTTATATGTTATACACATTTTCACTAAAAGCAATTAATTTTTCATTACAATTTATATTATAATTTATAATTAAAAAAATTAAATTTTGGTGATTACGTTTCTTTTATCCTAGACCCGAGGAATGAGGATATTTGTCATCAATGAACACAATTTTGTTTTCATGATTTATTACTATCATAACACTGGTTCTAAAAGATTATATAATTTTTAATTATAATAAAAGTTATTACTAACGAAAAATACATGACTTTTTTCAACACTATATTTGCCTAAAAATTGTAAAAGTGTACGTTTTTATAATTTTTATCATGCATTGCTCAACATTGTAAATTAAATATTTTATATTTTATTCATATTATTATTTAATCTAAAAGATTCTGAACAGAGAAAGTGGTTTTACAATAATGTTTATTTTTATTTTTTATAACTTTTTGCTAAGATTTTCAAAATTTATAATATATATAAACACATATATTGTTATATATAAACACATTTACAATGCTATTCATTGAAGAACAATTATTTTGGTATCAAATAAAAGGTGAGAACTTAAAATATGAATTTAAGCCAGCTTTTTAAATTGTAGTTTATAAAAAATTTAGAAATAAGATTTTTTATAGAACATGACAGAATCAATGAATTGCAAAACCCTGTCTTACGATCATAATTTATGTTTTCATCTTTCTATTGGTACTAAAATTGTAGACCTATGATAATTATACAATATACATACTAATTGAAATGTAAAACACTTTATATGTTTTTTTTTTAACAAATATTATGATTACACAATAATAAAAAGTGGTATTAACACGGGAATATTTTTAAACTACTTTTAAAATGTTGGATTTTAATTTTTCTTAAAATTTTATAAAAATTGTTTATACAAACCATTTAAAAACGGATATATGGCATCCTTTTAAGTGTTTACCAATTTTATGGTAGCAAATTTTATCACAATGGTACTTTGAGTAGGTAATTTTTTGACTTTTTAAATAAATGGGATTAGGCCGAATATAGAAAAATTACCCCAAAATCAAGTTATTTCTACACACGTAATTCCAAAAATAATGGGTATAAACATTAAAATTGTTTATTTTACTTTTAAACATGTGTCATAAAAATGTAAAAATTTTGACAGTGATATTAATTATATAAGTACCTATTATACCCAGAAGTCCCGCTCAGAAATTAAAATTTAAAAAATATATTTTGTACTTTATTTTTGTTTTTGTAGGTATACCAATGATATAATCAAGGCTGGTCAAGTTAACAATTTTTTTTAAATCATTAAGTTAAGTTATTTAAAAAAAAAATCAATTTAAGTTAAGTTAAAATTTACTATTATCTTTTTTTATTAACTTTGAAAAAAATTAACTTAATTTGGTTAAAAGTTAAAATTTTCTAATTAACAATCAGAAAAAAAAAAGAAAATACCTATATTTTTGTATTCACACAAATATTAATATGACATAAACAGTACCCACCACTTCAATATGTACTCATTATTGGATAAACATAATTAATGAAATATATATAAACACAAAAATATTAAACTGGCCTATGTCGTATAAGCCAAAAAAACGAACATTTACTACAATTTACCTCATGTCCGTTTTAACATTGGTTTATCATGATTGTAAATTTTCCAAAATATCTATATTATATGACATCTAAATGCTGTAAAAATAATTCGATGATAATAAGAGCGAGCCACAAATATTACAGTAATACTATAGTTTTCTTACAATCCTATTTATATAATGAATAAACAATAATATACCTAAATAGTAGAATTAGTAATATTTCCTATACCTACTAAAAAGTAAAAACTTCATTTAGAAAATTTGTATTGTTCTTCGGACAAAATTTAACTTAATTTAGATGCTTTTGTATAAAATTAATTTGTTAAGTAACTTAATTAAAATTAACATAACTATTTAACTTAATTTAACTTTTAAGTTGTTAATGCCCAGTCTTGGATATAATATGTATATATTTATATAACTATAAACAATAAAAATGTTAAGAAAAATGTCCAAAGTAATGTAGGTAAATACTTAATTTTGTAATTGTTTTACCTTCTGGCTTACATGCAACTGCTGTTTCTTGATTAGTATCCATGTTATAATAATTCTGTAAAAAATTATAAAAGCACAATTTGTATAAACACAGAAAATTATAATAATCCATTACTTTAAATAATAATTAAGCATAACGACAACTGACAACTATGTATCAGTAAGAAGAAATATTGTAAATAATATATTAAAAATAACTAAAAAAAAAGTTAAGTATCAAATATCTAAATGATTAAAATATATCTATTAATAAAAAATATTATAATTAGAGCTAGAAATGTATAGTATTTGCATATTTTTAATTAAAAGTTTAAATTATAGAAGAGTAAGCTACAAATCCATTTCGTACTAAAACAATTCAATAACAAAAGTTTTTAAAGTATATTTCAGGACTTTTGCATTATTTTTTTTTTTTTTTTGATTAATTGATTATTTATTGGAATTGTCAAGATCCAAATTATGGATAAATTAAATTAAAAATAATTTATTAATTGATACCAAAATCTTATTAAGTATATTTTTCAAAATAAAAAATTTTAATAGTTGGATACTTACTTAAAATTATAAAATCATTCAAAAATTAAAAATGTATAAATTATAATGAAAAAAATGTTCATTTTATTTTCAAATACAATAATTTATAATTAAGGTATTATTTTAAGTTTTAAATTACATTTTTCAATTTCAATAGATTTTTTTTTTATATTTTTTAATTTTTTTATTACATATTATAACACATACCTACTTATTTCTTTATTTTATAGTACTATAAATTTCGAGTTCTAATTATAATTAATAATCAATGTAAATATCAATACTTAAAACTATACATTTATATACTAACATAATTTACTAACTATTACATTCATAACCTGATATAAAATCTTTTTGGATATCACTTCTTACTGCCTCAATATAATTGAAGTGTGAGGTATGATTATAATTTATAATATTATACTTATTAATAGGATTAGGTAATAAGTACCTATAAATATATATATATAATAATTAATAAAGTATGAGTTTAAGTAGGAGGACTATACAGTTGTTTATATAATAGGATGATTAGAACTATAGTATATGAATGTCAGTCTGAGTTGGTTTTATATAAAATATAAATATTAAAATACAATTTATTATTTAGTAAAAATAAATAAATATATATATATATATATATATATATATACATATTTAACTAATTTTAAATACTTTTATTATTTAGTAGGTAACCAGTTAGTTATTATGATTTGGATCATAGATAAAATGAAAAGGGATTTCTGGTATTTATTTGTGTGATAAAAGGATCCCAATTATGTTAAAAAGTACATTTTATAAGACAGTGGTGAGGCCTGCAATTATGTACAGACCACAAATGAGAATGTTGGGTAGTACCTATATAAGAGAAAACTGAAGATGAGTGTCATAGAGATGAGAATGTTAAGGTAGATGAGTTAAGTGACTTATAAACAAAAAATTAGTAGGTACCTATATAAAAGGTAATGTAAGGAATGTCTTAAAGTGTAGGCAAAATGAAAGAGAATATATTGAGATCGCCTGGGCAAGTTTTAAGGAGTAAAAAAACAAAGGCAGTAAAATTAATAAAGGGATGTTAAATGTATGTTAAAGGAAAGAGAGGAAGAGAATGACCAAAAAAGAGGTGAGGGATGTAATAGAGTGATATGAAGTGGATGGGTGTAGGTGAAGAGAATGTGGGAGTCGGGAAATCGAGTTAATGGGAAGTACAGGACTAGGGTGACCGACCCCAAATAGTTGTAAGTGAAGGTGAAGGAGAAGAAGCTAGCTGTTATGATAATGTTCATATTAAAATAATCATAGATACCTAATACTATACTATTATTATTATCATTTATAAAATTACATGTTTATTTATGGATATTTTATTCAGTTTAATAATAATTGTAGGTATAATATTTATTTTTGAATTTGCTTAGCAATTTCTAGTAGACAGCTTGTATGGTATATCTTTAAATCTAGTTTGATTCTGGTTTTGGAATTATATACATAATGTATAACGGCAACATGTCATATAGTAACTTGTAATTAGAACTACCTAATTAGTATTTTGCATAATAAAAAATTTAAAAATCTAAGAGATCTCTTGCTCAAATCAGAATCTACAATTATATATACCTACCTATAAACTCTACTTATTACATTTTCGACAGTTTTATTAACTAAAACTAATAAAGTATTTCTCTAGCTAAAAATGAATATTTTTCAATAATCCAATTAGGTATATTATTTTCCTTTTAAATGTAATTTGTATACAAAATGTTTGTAAAAGAAAACAATCGTGTTTATCTATTTTAAATTTAATCTTTACATTTTAATAGCTAAATCTATAATATAAAACAATTGAAGACAATTTATTTTTAAATTTATATTGATCAACAATTACGAATTAAAAATATAATAATATAGGTAAGTATTGTTCGATAGTTATTTTGTTTAATTATGAATGAGTTTACTTACAGAAATTTAATGTAATAAATGTAAATTTAATTCCACAAACAATCAGCATATGTGAATAATCGACCAGAAACGAAATTGTAATAATGTATTCAAATTTAGTTCTATATAACTTTTTAGAAAAATAATAAATATTTTAGAATTAAGTTATCCAAATTCCAAAAGAAATTATTAACAAAAAAAGATAAGTCGGCTTATCATTGTTACTTTTTTAAACAGCGACCGACAGTGTCGCCATATCATACAATCTCGGATTAAAATTAAATGCATTCTAAAAAATGGTGTTTCAATAATATCACAGAACTTCGATAAAAATGAATAATAAAATAAATAGTTATTCAATATAATATTATTATATAAATATTGTTCTGGAATATTATATGTAACCCAAGAGAACAGAACATGTAAGACGTAATAATAATAATAGTATATGAATTACATAGGTATAATATAATATTATATAACATTTGTTTAATATACAAAAACGAACATATAGAAGTAAGTACCAAGAGGCAAGAACTTTCTGATGTCTGTTAGCATCATAGTGTATGGTTAGCACCTTATATGTAAATATCCAAAATTTGATACCTAAATGCCTTTTTAAACATTTTATGAATTGTTAGAAAATATAAATCTTAAAAAATTGAATAATGATCAACAACTTCGTAAGACATTATAGATAATATATTGCTGAACTCGGTATTTAAGGGGGTAATTTTATGAAGCAATTATGACGAATATTTTTTTACCCATAAATAACATGTAAAATATAAGTTACAAACTTACATGTTAACAATTTTTTAATAAATTTATAGGAATAATTTTATGTTTACTAGAAAAGAATCACTTAATCAAAATGTGCCACTCCTTATAATTTGCAGACCTACATCTGCCGGTCATTGCAGGTTCAATAATATTGCTTTATGGTGGGGTACCTAAAATTGTATTAATATTTTATAAAATTAAAATGTGCAAAATATTATATAATATATATATATATATATATATATATGTACCTATATACATACTTATTATATTATATTATGTTTTATAACATTTGTTAATTGTTATATATATCCATATTTCAATAAATAGGTAGGTATCAAACATATTTTAAATGAATATATCTTCCCATATTTTTGGTTTTTAAAATCTACAATATTGAAAGATTAAAAGTTGACAAAATACATAATTTATGGTCCATATCCTACGGAATTTGGCAGTTTTACATTGCATTACAATTGCGTGAATAATTTTTTATGCTCCCACACAGCATTAAAATATTTTCAAAACATTTTCTTTCAATTCAATCACATAAATAAAAATCCCTACAAGTGGGGGGGACTCTCGGTGGGGGAGGAGGGTCGTGGTATGACGTTGAATTGTCTCCCCACAGTGGGAGATAATAAATGATTGAAAAACCGTAAAGAAATTGGCATACTTCAGAACCGATAGGATCGAATTTGTTGACCTTCGTGATCGAATGTTCACGAATCACGGTTATTTTATTTTATCATTGTTCAACAAAAACTTAGTTATTTCTTACTTTATACATATTAATATTAATATATGAATATTTCATTTGACGTAATATTACGGCATAATATATTAATATATTATATTATATATGATATACTAATTTATATATATATATACTTACTTGACAGTGGCGTATTTACGGAGGGGGGTCCACGGGTACTAGACCCCCCCCAGATCCAAAAAATATTGAATTTATAAACTTAAATATCTATAATTATTTTTGTGGATATTATTTTTAAACAATAATAATTGAAAATAGAATGTGAAGACTGAAAAAAGTTATAATTATATAGTGCCCTAAAAATGAATATAATGACTAAATTTTGGATTCTGAACAGTGCAAAAATTGCGTATAGTACGAAAATTTTAATGTTTTGTACGAAATTAGCAACTTTACTGTGTTAATCAAAATCTAAATTTCTGCATATTATAATTTCTAATATTAATGATCGCAGAAATAAAAAAGGTCATTTGAAGGAAAAATGTATTAATGTGTAGTACGAAAATCAGAATATTTTAGGGACTGCTTCATAATCGAATTTTTTCATGCGTACCCATTTTTCGGCACAACATTTCATTAGAAGGTACCTACTTAGAAGAGATAATTTGTTGATTTTTCGAAAAATATATTAGAAAAAGCTATCAAAAAATTACGAAAAATACAGGTTAAAGTAATGGTTATATTTCTTCATAAATCTAAAAATATTGGTTTTAAAAACTTGAAAGTTTCATAGATATATTGTATATATTGTATATATTGTATATATTGTATATATTGAGATATATTGTATTTTACTCAAACTTCAAAAAAGTATAAAAAAAATATTTAAATAATGATTAAAATATATATATTTTGTGTTAAAAAATTTTTAAACAAATATTCGAGTTTCCAATTAATTTGTATATTGTAAATATGTAACATTTAAATTTTGTTCAAAAGAACAAGATTTAAATGTTTTTTTTTTTTTATATTTTTTTTTTAACTATATATATGCAGAGGTAGAACTATAGAGGGGTAGACGGGGAATGATTTTTGAGAGGGGAAAATATTTGAATTTTTTATAATATACCTACCCATAAATATTGTATCAGAACGCAATTATTATAGGAATGATCTTTTTATTTTGTTTATTTATTGTTTTTAAAATTAATTTCTCAATTTTTGGAAACATTTATACGAATTAACCTGATGACCATTACTAGGGCGTAATTTTATCATTTTCTCCGGGTGTTAAAAGAAAATAATTATTCTATAGTTCCGACTCTGAATATAATACCTATGTATAGGTTTGATTTGTTATGAAAACCCAAGTCAGCATCATTAACTTAAAATGTATGTATTTTTGGTCAAAATAACTAATTTGCTTTATTTTATTTAAAAAACTACATCAAGTAAGTAATAACAGGTTAATTTTATTACGGATAGGTAAGTGTACTTCTTTCGGTTACATCTACATTATAAACCGAGGTATCCGGAGTATGTAAATTGCGTTCCCCCAAAAAGGTCACAGTCATTACCCACATATTACGTAAATTGCGGCCCGCGATTATTTTTGAATGTACGTAAACTGCGTCCTGGTATATTCTATTTATTTCCAGACAGTAAAATAATAATTTAAAGATAAGTAATGATCTACGATATAGATAATATGTTCACTAATATAATATTACTATTTTTTAATCATATATACAATATAAACAGCAAAACCAATATTTTTAACCATAACAATATTAATACAATTATATTATCAGTCCTAAATCTGAAAAATGGGAAGAAAAATATTGATTTTGCAAAAATATCTCTAGATGTAGATATATCTAATTTACGTATAAATAAAAAATATATAGACCGCAATCTTATTTACATATTATATACAAAATATACTCGGGCTGCAATTTACATATGTATAAAATATACCCATGCTGCAATTTACATAAAAGATTAAAAATGGAACCCAATTTTATATATTTAAATTTCTTATTTATTAATATATTTCTAATATGACTTTTGTATACTCGATATTGTGAAATCTTATCAGAAATATTTTTATTTAAATATTTTATAATAAGTATTTTAACTCTAAAACCATTTTAAATTAGCATTTCAGTACCAAAATATAGTAGATTAAAAGTGACTAAGCGTAAAGAAAAACTATCCAAAATGACCAAAAATTTATTTAAATAGGAATATAATAATACCGCAGAGACTTGAAATATACATGAAATATTTACTAAACACTATATAGTATTGATAAGATAACAATTTTTTGACAAGTATCGTGTAAAACAAGGCTTTGAATGTTTTCAGCAATAAAATCTTCATTATTATTATTTATGATACGAAGAAGCAACTTTGAGATACAAAATGAGAATTTTAAGTTTAAAAGTACCTACCTATTCTTTTGAAAAATATTTAGTTTGTACCTATTTCTATTTCATAAAATAGAAATTTTTATGAATAAATTTTTTTAAATAAATTTCACGAATATAATACGTTCTTAACATTCTCTACATAATTAAATAATTGAATAACAAAATTGAACTTTTTCCTTTTTAAATTTAAAATAACATATCTAATATGGGTTATTTTGTTACAATTCGGTGTTTTTAATACAAACAATAAATAACATTTTTTTTTTAAAAAAAAAAAGATACCCTTCTTATTCACTCCATATTTTGCGTATAAGACATACTTTTTACAATAATAATTTTTATTTTTATTTTGGGGGAGGGATGTTTATATATTTGAATACATAATATTTTTAAAGAATTTACTACCGTCTGCTCCCCAGAATTTACCCTGAAGTTTAGCCACTGGAGTAGGCATTCCTAACTTGTTTCTATTTTTAAATCAAAATTATCTTAAAAAAAAAGGATTTTGTCCTAAAGGAATTGTCTAAAAATATGTAGGTACCTACCTATTATTTTGTTAACAATTAAAACATAATGCTGAAGACTTAAAATTAGCTCAAAATAATTGTTGTAAATTACATAAATAAATACATACATAAATGTGATTTTAAATAATATAATTTAAAATAATAAAACTTTTGATCTGTAATCCCACACAGTATTGAAAAAACTATAATATTTTCAAAATATTTCATGATATTACAAGAATATATTTTAGAGAAAATATTGTGTAAATATTTTATGATGATTAACGGAAAATATTCTTAAAGTATAATATTTTGTAAATATTTTACTATAGTTAATGGAAAAATACCGAATGTATAGATACCTATAATACAAAAAAGTCATTTTTCCCCCTCTCCCTTCAAAAGAAATGTTGATCACGCTAAGCGTATGGAGGAGGGAAGATTATTCAAAAATATTTTAATAAAAGTATAAAGTAATTATAAAAAAAACGAATATATAGGTAAGTCAAGAAATATTGGTATAATACAATAAAATTTCATTATAATAAAAATCAGAATGTATATAATATATTAAGTAGCAGTGGCGTTCAAAATTTTTAGCATTAAAGGCACTTCATTTTGATATTTGTAGAATATTTTTGTAAAATATTTTGCATCACATGAAAAAATGTGATCATTAAGCATGAATAAAAATGAGTGACAAAATAACTTTTTTAACATATTACGGCATATATTTATAGTCATACATTTTCTTCTAATTTTTAACAATAATATGAAAAAGGTACACTTCACTCGTTGGGTATCAGTAGGGATGAATGCACTTCACTACTGGGCAGGATACTCTTGGTAGATGTATTGCATTTGAAAGCAATGATAAATCATTGCATTCAATAAAACGATTCTGAGCGTAGCTTCGGTGTAGTATTCATAACTCTGAATATTAGTTATATAGGTACTCAGTACCTACCTATGTTTAACATTACATCAAAGATCAAATGTAGAAATAAATATGATTTAGTCTGACCTTATGCATATTTTAAAATGTAATATGATATATTTATAATAGCTCAGTTTCATGTAAGTACAGTTATTACTACATAATATTATACAGTATATTTTATTGAATGTTCAGTTTATGCCATATAATATTGAAAACGAACAAAATATTATGTAAATT
>JAIPRL010003631.1:0-45162 GCA_025469235.1 Pemphigus obesinymphae
ATATATATAATAATAATATATGTAAATAAATTACATATATTATATTTTTTGTGATTAAATGAATATTTGAACCGTCCCCCTGGAATTTAAACTAAAGGGGACGCCAAACTTAAGCTAAGCAAAGAAGGGAGACGCCGTCCCCCCTCACTTTAACCATTGGTGTTAGTTAGTTCCGCTTTTATTGTTTGTGTAATCACGATATTTTGTAACAAAACTGTTAAAATATTATGTCAATGTTATAATATTGTATCAAAATTTAGTTTCTTAATTATAATTACAACTCAAGAACAATTTTTTCTCGCAAAACAGTTTTTTACGATAAAATAATGCATGTGTGGCGTCCTTTTAATAGTATCAGGTTATTGTAGCATGATGATAACTTATAGTCGAAACTAGTTGATACCTTTATAAACATTTTACGAATACTCTAGCATATTTTTTTTAAAAATATTTTATAATATATGTTCATTTTGTATTATATATAATATATAAAATATTGTTAATTTTATAATATAGGTGGTATACTCGTATATATATAATTTTCTTTTAAAATTATTTCCTAATTATTATTATATTTTGTATTGTATAACATTAAACCAATATATTTTTTGACACTTTAAGATTTTAGTACATTTTTAATATCTACATATATATAGCTAATATGTGATCTTAGCCTCCCCCATACGAAATTCCTGGCTACGCCACGCTGTATATATAGGTATAGGTATACCTACATAATCAATGGTATAGGTACCTAATTAAAAGTACCTATACTAAATAATATAAAAATATTTTGTGTAGGTACTCCTAAAATAATATATAAAAATCTGCAATTATTTAATGTTTTATGTAAGTACCTACATTAGATTTGAACATTTGTATGTAGATTTTTTGAATTTAAAAATTAGGTACTAAAAACGTTGTTTTAAACGTTTTAAACAAGATCAATATGATTTTTTCTGTCGTTGTACATTTTAACAGTAGGTAATTAAAATATTCCGCGTCAGTACTACTATATTTTTGTATAATTAGTTAAGATATTTATTAATAAAACAGCTTTACATAAAAAAAAAAAAAATGTTTTCTCGGGCTGCTGCAGCTGTCTAGTAGTCGTAATTTATTAATTAAGAAACACAATATATAGTAGGTACCTATAAACACAATTATAATTGTATATATATATATAAATTGTAACAGATATATCTGTTTTACAGTCGTCAATCTTTCGATAGCATAAATATAACTGATGTCATGTTATCTGTAAAATCCCCCCCCCAAATGATTTTTTATAAAATGAATACTCAGGTAGGTAACTGTTTTTTATAATTTTCTTTAAAAAAAAAATGTGACAATAAAACTTGTAAATATTGTGTAGGTAAAAATTTGGTTTCATAAATACAACTATAGATTGAGAAAACATTTATTTTCGGTAAAATAACACATGCGTCCTACCAGTCCAAATACATATTTTGAAATAGGTATTATGCTAATACAAAATTTAAATAACCCTAGAAAATTAGATTGTTTATAAGTATTACTGTGATATAGGGACGGTAGTTGTGAAAATAGGAAAAATTAAAAAATTTGGAATAATATATGATAAAAGAACATATTATAATAGATATGTATCTACCTAACATCTACATATTTACTGAGCATGGACATTTTTTAAATAAATATTAATTTTATCCGAGTATTAAAAAAGAAATTCTGATAAAATATAATTTATGCAAAAAATACATATAGGTAGGTACTTTATAGGAAAATTAAAATACTATTTTGCAGGCCTTTATAAAAATAAATCAACCATTCAGACTTTTAACTATGGTTGTAAAACAAAGTTGTTAATTATAACATTCGAAAAAGGCTAAAACTCCAAAATTACACTCAACGATTCAAAAACTATTTTTTAAATTAGTAAAATTTGGAGGATCTTCATACTCGTATGGTGCTAAATTGTAAAATCTGTAATGTTGTTAGTTTTGTTAATAGCATACAATGTATACTTAACAATAAAACTAAAAATCATAATTTAATCTCAGTATTATAGTGGAAGATTAGTGATACATAGGAATATTACAAATAACATGCATTGCATGCAACAATTATATTATTATTGTGTACAAGACCATATGCTAAATAAATAAATAAATAAATTAATAAATTACCTACATACTTTTTTTTATAATATTCCTTTTTGTATTTTTATTATTCATTTGTAACCTGATGATTTATGGTCAAAACTAGTTGTTACTAAGAATCTTTTTTGAATACTCTTGCAGATTTTATTTTAATAAATAGATAATATGTATATAATATATAACATATGATCGAGTATATTATACATTTATAGTCAATACTCATATTTTATTTCCAAAATGGAATAAATATACCTACATAAAAATCCAAAATACCTAATAATTTAATTCAATTTGATGATAATGCAAGTTCATCAATTATATCTTCATACTTTCATATAGAAATAATATTAGCTTCATTATTTTACAAAATTAAGCATTCTAAAAATTTCTAACCAATAATAGTGGGTGATCTGGGGTATTTTATTGATTATACCTACTGTTAGTTATATTATGAAGTGTTTTTAAAATCACAATATATTATACCTACTTTAAATATTTATATTAATATTAATAGTTCAAATTTATATATGGTTATAATACTATCCTATCCATAAATCAAGACATTTTATAAGAATGGTACAAATAATATAAATACCTAATGTATGCTATAACTATAAGTATTTATATATTTAAAGTAATTCATATATGGCTGGAGGGCGGAGACCCACTGCAGACAATCTCCATCCTACAGCATATGTCAGTTAGACCCTGATTACAGAGTAAAATATATATAAGTAAATATACATACATATTACAAATTTAAAACCATTTATAGTAGGTATGGTAGGTACAACAAAAATCGAATTTGATATTATTAACATTTTTTATTCATTTATTTTGTCATGTTTTTATTGATAAAAAAATGGTTCAACGGTCTGAGTTAAATATGCATTTGACTACCTATATAATTATTTAAAAGTACAAGCATTTTGCAAGGCATAAATATTATTGAAAATAATTATTCAAAAATTTAAATTAAAAACATATTTTTGAATATTATCTTGTCTGAAATTTTATCAGTTCCGTAAAATATCAATATATTTTCCATGGGCTTCGTCGACTTTTCCAAGATCTGTGACGTAACTAACAGACCGATCATGCACCGAGTATTCAGCAGTCATACATTTACAAATACCAATTTCTCCTTCCCCATTCCCGTTAGTCTATCACCAAACGTGTTATTGTTATGATTTTTTTTAGAAAGTCGAAAAGAGTTTTTGTTTTTCTTCTTACTTCTCGTTTATCTCACTTAGAGTAGTTGATTGATGAGTTATTATTACTTACAGTTGTTTTTAGAATTCGTGTAAATGAAAAAAAAATCACAAGTAAATTAACACAGGTTTATACAAAATTACAAACACATAATATGTATCTAATAACCAAAAATATATTTATTATTTATAAAAATTATTACACAAAAGTTACTGTATATAACAACAGTAATGATTAATGGCTCGTTAAAGTGTTTTCATTTTCCAATTTACCAGATTTTATATACCTACAATATGATAATTTTAAGTATTTAAAATTTATTTTCCGCCGTCGTAATGAAGTTATAAATTGTGTTGATTGTGGACAGCATCTGTATATACCTCTGGCGTGGCACACATACTTCAATATTGTGTTCGAAATCTGTGTCAATGAATGCAGGTAAGTTTTTTATACTTTAATTTTGAGATATTTCTTTAGATTGCATAGGTAGGTATTAATTAACCAATATAGGTAGGTACCTATTAACAATATAATTAAAAAAAAATAATAATAATAATTTGTTTAATATGTAGATAGGTAGGTTATTTATTTATTTCTCTAGACAGTTAGAAAAAAATTATAGTCACCTAAACTTTGTATTGATAAGTAGGTATATTATATACTTGGGTATATAATGGTATATATTTATGATAATGTTAATTTACTGATTCACTATAAAATGTCCTATACCTAGTGGTCCAATAAAGTTAAACCTTAGTGAGAGTCTCTTATACACACCCATATACTTTTATAGAAAGTTGTAAACTCATTTGACATGTAGGTAGGTACTTAAAGAAAAAAAGAGCAACCTAAATCCTCAGTTACTAACCGCAAATTTAAAGCCTTATAAGAATACTTACCTACCTATAGGTGGTGAATTTGCTAATTTGCTGCCAAATATACAAAGTCTGTCTGATTTTTTTTTTTAATTGGTAGATATCAAGGTTTATTATACGTGTTCTCCTAATTTCATATTACATCTGAAATACTAAACATTAAATGCAAAATATTGAGACCCATACATGTATGTATCTATATATATGTATATTATGTATAAATTATAGAACTTGATGTTTATCAATTTTAAAAAATATCTGAAAAGTTTGTATATTTGGCGGTGAATCAGCAGATTCACAATATAAAAATATTCCTAAAAGATGCTGAATTGACATTGGGTACCAGGAACTTCGGTTGTCTCCTTTTTTTTTGCGGCAAGTATGTCGAGTGAGTTTAAAACTCTGGTGTATGGGTATATTTAAGAGACCAAGTTTCAACTATTAGACCACTAGGTACAGGATATTTCTTTTGATATTTTATAGCGAATCAGCTATAAATCGGTAAATTAGGCCTTCCCATATTAACAAGGGTTTTAATTTTATCTGTATGGCTGTACCTATAGTTAATATGCATAATAGTATGAAAATAGTTAATCAATGCTGACAGAATCTACAGAGTTCAAAATTCACAAACAAATATACCTAGATACCTATCTAAATATTTTTTAATAAATAGGTATGTAGGTATTTGTTAACATTTCAATAGGTGTAATTATTCCTATGCTATAACAAATTGTTAGTTATATTTTAGTGAGTATTTTAGCAATGTTTTTTAAATATGGTTGTTCACATTCAAATTGTCAACTTTACAATTCAATATATTGTGACCTTGTGAGATAATATTTAATATGTTAGGTATATTATTCTTACATATAAGTAGGTACCTGATTTTGAAATAAATTTGCTAAGTCAAATTGTTGACACTTACTCGTTGTTATTCAATAATTTGATTTACATGTTTCAATGATATTTTATAAACTAGATAGGTATTTATTACTAATTTTGAAACAACAACTAGGTACCTACCTAATTTAAATTTTTTAAGCATATTTTTCAGGGTATACAGCCTATACCTATGTATTCATAGTTGTTTGCCTGTTTAACATATGGTTTGATGTTTTTGTCTTCTTAAGATACAGATTAAAAACTACATGAGAATACATTTAAAAATTATTAGTTCTTTAATTTTTTTTTTCTATCAGTAATAATATAAATAATATATTTGCACCAAGTAGGTATAATGATTTCCAAGGCAATTTTCTTTAATAAAATTATGTCATAATACATAAAATAACGTATTTAATTATATATTGTATTATATTTCAATTAGGTACCTATTACAATTTGTATTTAAGAAGGTTAATGATAAAATTCATCATGAGCAAATTTGTATTATGTTGACGTTGTAATAAACATGGTAAACCCCAATATTGTATTAAAAATCCAATCTGGACATGTTTTTTAGTTTGTTGTGCCAGTACCTAGTAGTATATAGGAACTTGCATGACTATAATATCTTCATTTAATAAATTCTTTACCACTTCATTATCAAACATATTTTATACCTACCACATTCATTTAGATTATTTTATTTTTAAATTTAAGTTGCTATGTAAACTGAGATATAATTGATTGTTATGGTTTAATCTTACTAAACGTGATGTTTTTAAATTGTAGGTATTATATTTATGAAATACTTGGGTATATTTACAATTTTTTTTTTATGAAAGCATTTATTATGTATTATGTAGGTATATGTGGTATTGAATTTAAAATTATCTAGGCTCTCAACACTAAAAAAACTATAAAATTAAATAAACAACATAGGTATGTAGGTGCATGTTTATTATTCATTATGGTTTACCATCTGTTTCGTTATTGACTGTTTTAGATTTGATAGGGTCTAGTCAAAAACTTTAAAAACTAGATAGGTACAATCTATTTTTATAGGATTATAATCCTCGTATAGGTAATTAACAATAATTAATAATTTAGATGGATACCTATGTAACCACTTATTTCATTTAACCTATTTAAATTTGTGTTTCTAAGGTTCATGAGTACCTGTCTACATGTACTTGTAAAATGTATTTAAATAATTGAATAATTTTAAAGACACTTTTACTTCATCTTTTTAATCTTCAAATTGTTCATTTTTCCCTATAGGTATTTAGTGTCATACTTTATTATCACTTATAAATATATTATAATATTCAAACTATTTCATTCGATAATTTTTCATTAGTAGGTATTTAATATCATATACTATATACTAATGGTATTTGAACATATATCCTCTTCTCCCCCTCTGATCAAGCATATAAATATATGAGGCTTGTAGACAATAATCAATATTTCCATATAAGGTATTTTATCATTTTTCAAACTAAAATTCAGTTTTATTTAATTACTTATCTTTATTCTCTGCATTAACAATATTATACTCGATATTATACCTCTCTCCTGACCTATCCAAATTAAACAAATTAATTAGCCATTTCCTTAAATATTATAGTTATTTTAGATTTTTGCTGTGATAGAATAAATTATGCTAGAGTGCATGGAGTGTATGGATTTGGAGAAAGGAATAAAGCTGAAGAAACAATACTTAACTTTGCATCAGCAATTGTGAATACTTATTTTATGAAGGGAGAAGAGCACAAGAATTAGGTAAAAACTGCAATGAGTAAAGCTAAATTAGGGAAATATAATGAGTTGTATGAAAACATGAGTTTGCTGAGGGGGGAGACAAAACATTTTTTTTTCATTTATATTTCATACTTACACTTTACTTCTAGGTTTCTAAATATAAGTTACCTTGTATCTCCATTATTTTTTGGCCATTTTGGATTCTGAGCGTTTATATATGTTTTACAATGATGTTTCTTTTTTCTTTTTCTCTGTTAACAAATTTTTTACCAGAAGGAGTGCTCGATCTTTAAAAGCTTACCCTGTTTCTAGTAGCAAATTGCATCTAGTTGGTACTTTAAAAAGTAATTTTTCGATTTTATCAATATTTTTTTAATGTGTAAAGAAGAACTACTAAAAAAATGATGAAAAAACGACAAAAATACGATTTTGTCAAATCGAAATTTTTTCATTTCTTCAGATATCAAAAATCAGTACAGACTATATTAAAATAATACAACCAATAAAGATTTTAAAAAAAAGTCAAGGAGGGGGCGATCCACCTATTGTCCCCCCCCCCTATAAAACTGCCACTGATGAGAGGTAAGGAGAAAAAGAAGTCAATTATGTTTTATTTTGCATTATTTTCCTATGTTATTATTCTTTGTTAAATTTAAAACATATTTACTAATGTTTGGCATTAGAAAATATTTTTTAAAAATGGAAAATTTAGTCCAGAGTTAACCACTTAAATGATAACATTGTTTTTACATGAATATTAAATAGGTGTCCGGAGTTACCCCATTTTGAGGTTAACTCCAGACAAAGTTTAACTATTTATAAATAGCATAATATAACTGGAAAATTGATAGTGACTTCGGAATAATGTTTCTATGTATATAAGTTATATTGAAAAAATTTTCCAACATTTTTAAACACATTTTCTAAGAATTATTAAAAAAAAATTACAAAATCTGTCTGGAGTTACCTCATTTTACAGTAATAATTATTACAATCACTCATGTAATGAATATTAATGATAATAAGTAATGTAGTCTGTAGAAAATAAGTATAGATTAATTAATTATAGTAGGTACATGGGTGTAGGTACTGTTTTTATTTAATACAATTTTATGTCCTACATATTTATATCTTACTATTTATTTATTATTACACATCTATTTTTTATACATTTGATGTTTTGAAATTTCCAAAATAATAGTTTATTAGTAATATTATGGTTTTGTACAATTAGATGTGAAATTGATGCATTAGAGCCTATTTCCCAAATTGATCGACAATACACTTGGAGTAAACAAAAGTTATTTCTGCAAAATTATTCACCATAACCATTAAAGCAAAACTTATTATTCGCTCAGAAAACAAATTTGCCAAATGCATTCATATCAAAAGAAAAAGAAAAACAGATAAAACAGTTACTTTTGGAACGCAATAAGAAATCAGCTATTTCAAAATAGGTTATTATTATTATTATTTAACAATTTAGGTACACCATAGTTTAAAGTAGGTATTTTATTTTTAATACATAACTACATGTAACTACATAAGGCACTTATACTATATTATCTTGAATCATGGATGGATTTAATTTTAAAATTTAAGTTACTTTAAAAATAAGTTTCTTCCTTTCATATATTAATTTTAATACAACGAGTTGTTATTTAAAATATTATTACACAATGATGAACATATTCAAAAACAATATAACATATAATATGAGGTTTGAACTATGATCTTGTAATATTTGTTTACAGAAATTGTATACCAAATATTAAGTTGATTACAAATACTAGTATATAATATTCACGGAAATTTCCAGCAATTACCAGTAATCATAGAAGAAGTAATCAAAGTAAGTTAGTAAGTAAGAAAGTAATCATAGAAGCGCTGTTAGAAAAATGAAAAATAAGAAAGTGGTTAGACCGGATAGAGTATCAGTAGAAGTATGGAAAGTATTAGGGAACTCAGGTATAGGATGGCTGACAAGGTTCTTTAAAAAGGTACTAGTTGAAGAAAAAATTCCAGAAGCGTGAAAAATAGTTGTGTGGTAACAATTTTTAATGTGGAAAACATATAGAGGGATAAAGCTTATGAGCTACAGTATATAGATTTAGGAAAAGATAATAGATAAGAGGGTAAAAAGTGAAACATTTGTTACTAGAAATCAATTTGGGTTTATGTCTAGGTCAACAATGAAGCTCATATTTTATGTAAGACAAAATTGTAGAAGAAGTATAGAGAAAGAAAAAGTAATTTGTGTATGGTATTTATTATTCTAGAGAGGGCTTAAGATAAAGTTCCTAAGGAAATGTTGAAGTGGGTATTAATGAAGAAAGGATTAGAAAAGGTGTAGGTATGTGAACGTAATTGAAGACATGTATGGAGGGAAGGTATGTGTATAAGAATGTGGTGTCTGGTTGAGAAACTAAGGATTTTAGGAATAGAGTGGGAATGCATCAGGGTTCGGCTTTGAATCCTTACTTATTTTCCCTGGTAATGGATGAAATAACAAATGATATATAGGGTAAAATACCATGGGGCATGCTGTTTGTAGATGATATAGTTCTGATAGGAAAGTTCTGAGGAAGTGAATGGTAGACTTAAAGAGTGGAGGACTAAGGATTAGTAGGGATAAAATAGAATACATAGAGTATGATTTTTGTAAAAGGAAACACAGAGGAAATAGGGAAAGACTACAAATAAAGTTGAGTGGGGTTGTAGTGGTCTTCGCAGAGACGATTTTGTCAGGTAGTCATCCAAAAGTTGATGACCTTTTTTTGTTTATTTACTGTTTTGAAGGAGTATTTTGGAATTTAGTTGGCAAAATATAAAAATATACCCTAGAAATATGGGGGGCTTCATAGAGGATATGAAACAGGATTAAGTGTGGATGGATGAGGTGGAAAGAAGCGTCAGATATTTTGTATGAGAAAAGAATCCCTATTATGTTAAAAGGTAAATTTTATGAAACAGTGGTGAGACTTGCAATGATGTATGCAACAAAATGTTGGACAGTAGATAGGAAGATAGAACAGAGAATGAGTGTAGCAGAGATGAGAATGCTAAGGTGGATAAATGGAGTGACTAGTGAAGACAAAATAAGGAATGAGTAGATAAGAGATAGCATAGGAGTAGCTTCGATAGTTGACAAAATGAGGGAGAATATATTAATATGGCTCAGGCATGTATTAAGAAGGGAAAGAAATATGTATGTGGGTGGAATGAGTAGGAGAGGAAGGCCGAATAAGAGGTGGGGAGATGTGATGGCATGTGATATAAAGAAGATATAAGTGAATATATAGGTATAAGTGAAGTAGATAGAGTTACGAGTAAGTGGAAGTGAAAGGGGTGGCCGACTCCAAATATTTGGGAGAGAAGATTTTAGATTTTGAATGGATCTATTGATTTTACTATGATGTTAATTTTTTTTCTGAAAACCTTTTTTGTAGGAGTTTTGTAGATAATTTGAAGTAAAAAACTTTTTATAGAAAGTGGTACTTTTTTGAGGTATTTTTTAATTTTCTCAGTACCTAGGTATTTTTCATAAAAGAAAAGTCATTTTCAACAGAACATTTTTATATACAAAAAAATAACAAATAAAATTGCCATGGTAATCAATTGTTTGTTATAGTTCTTTTTTTTTTTTGAAACAATATTTCAAGCAGAATACTAGACTAATCATAACATGTGTCCAATTTTCAATGTATTATATTTTTTTGACAGTAATAGTTATGTATATTACACCGAGCTTCATTGAAAATTGTTTTGATAGAGAGCAATTCAATTTAATATTTAATATAATATCATCTACCAGTATTCTACCCGACAAGTAAAATGCTTTGAACCCTTACTCACCGGCTTTTTTTTGTTAATGTTTTACTTGATTAATTTAGTTTTATTGGAAATTCCTTAAATTTTTTTAATGAAAAATGTATGCCCAAATGTGATTTACATTCAAACTATTTTTAGAGGTAAATATATAAGTATTGATAAATTAAATAAATCCCAAGTTTTTCGATTTAATTTACAGTTTTTACTTATTCAAATTGTCAATTTGTTCATAGTCAAATTGTACTAACATATTCATGTGACATAAATATTAAATTACAGTGATACAACAACCGCACAAGCATTCAATTTCAATTCACTTTATCACACATAATATTTTAAAAATAATTAAATAGGTAATGGATACCTTCTCAAAAATAGTATCTAGGTAATAGAAAAGAGAGCACCTATACTCGCCATCGCTATACTTTAAAAGTGAAATGCGTTGCGTAGGCATCGACTGTTTTCTATTCAACAATCTCACTATAGTCAAAATGCTCTACGTTGGCTTATAGAGCTCCAATATTTATTGACTTTTGTCATACACATATACTGTATACCACGTTATTCTGGGTATAATTCAAACCTGAGTATGGCGGGTCAAGTTTTCGTTCGAAAACAAGTTTCACTCTTAACTTGCAGCACGTATATACAGTGTATATACGTAGTGTATATACACCCCAATACATATTAAGAAATAGGAATAATCTAAATAGGTAGGTACCTAATTAGTTTTTTTCCAGGAGGTAAATATCATGGGTATGTACTATCATTGATTATAAATTATAATAATCAATAAATCAATGATAATATATATTATATTATATTATATTATTATAAGTCATTTTTTTTTGGGGGGGGGACAATTGGTTTTTAATTTTGACAATGAGCAAATGTTGGTGTATCCTACTTTAATTGTACTATAATTTGTACGTATTCATTCTTTTACTTTTACTTATTGTTTGTTTAGTATCTACTATAACATCATCTTCGCTTTGTTATCTTAAAAATACATAACCGGTTTATTTTCTCTTGGTTAATTTTCTAATCAATATTTTTTCATAATTTGTTTGTGTTGTCTATTTAATATTATGTCATTAAATATAAACATTAAATTATATTTGTGTACTTTCCCTTTAGGTACCTACTTATATACAAGATTAATCAACATATTTTATGTTTATTATTTATTATGTATCTAGTTTATAAAATTACAGATTTTTAAAATTTAAATGTTCAACAAGTTATTTATGTAGGTATACATTTATTCCCAGAAATAATGCCCAATTGTAAATGTTCAGTGTA
This sequence comes from Pemphigus obesinymphae, assembly GCA_025469235.1. Taxonomy (NCBI): domain Eukaryota; kingdom Metazoa; phylum Arthropoda; class Insecta; order Hemiptera; family Aphididae; genus Pemphigus; species Pemphigus obesinymphae. The sequence goes on from JAIPRL010003631.1 coordinate 12,011, forward strand.
CTTAACGTCTATATCAAAATGGTTCAAAATCTGGGAGTTAACCACTATTGAAAATTGAGTAGTATTAGATTACCGATTACTATAATGATTATTTGTATAATTAACAAAAATTACCATAATTACCAAGATTACTAAAATGTCTTACATTGATTACATTAATCAGTGATTTACTGCTTCCTAAAATGTATATATTTCATAAAATATAGTCGATAAAAGGTCTAAAGTACAAGAATGTACAATGCACAAAAAAAAAATATATTTAATAATAATAGTAAAAACTAAACTTAATAATTAATACAATAGTACCTATTCTAAATTTAGTTGTTAATAAACAAGTATGATTATTATTTATTACGTATGTGACTTTTTTAGATACCTACTTTATTTGTAAAATGTTTGTAAACTAGAGTGCTGATAGTGGTAAATTAAGTAACACGGTTAGGTTAGGTTAGTTCTAAAGTTAAATATTTAAATTTTCAACTATAGCCGGGGGTATACGAGTAACAGGACTATAACTGGTTTTTTTTTGTTATGAAAAACACTAAGCTAACTGAAATACTGTAGATGTTACTGGTTGGTAGAGAGAAAAACAACTTTATTGAAGCGAACTGTCCATCAGTCGGGTTGCCTATATGAAAGTGTAAATGTTCAAACATGCTTGTTACAAAATTTTAAAATACAGATAACATATATAAATTAAATGAATGAAATTAACAAAGTAAAATTACATAATATATAATATGGAGTGATCTTAAAATACAGAGATAAAACATTATGCTTAAAACAGTGTTCTAGTTTAATTATAAAAGAAAAGAAGTATGGTAGTTTGCATAATTGTGTAAAATATTAGGAATATAAATGTTTATGTATAATATTAAGCATGTCTCGCATGATTGCTAAACATATTTATTTTAGTTCTCTTAATTTTAATAAATTTTTTTTGAAAAAGTCTGTGTAGAGACGATGCGGTTCCAAGTGCTCTGAACCAAAGGCATAAACTTCCCAATTATTTATATGATACTGTTCTTAAAAAAAAAAGTCATATTTCAATTTTCTTAGTACCTAGTTTTCTAAAACAAAAAATAACGGAAAAATGTTATATAGGTATAACCTGCGCGGTTCATCTTGATCACTTTCGACCATTACATTTTTTTAATTTTAGGAGTTCGACAATATGCTTGCCGTCGCCTGCAATCAGTTGTTACTATATATTTTTCTTGACTGGCAGAACCCGCAGAAGAGGTAGACTTGCGGCTTCAAACTTGTATTCTTATATGCCCAAGTTTTCCAATCCCTAACGTGTGACGTCAGACAGTAGTCAAGATGAACCATGCTATTATAGCAGTAAATAATATTATAGGTACTGAACTTATTTTGAAATGCAATATTTTATCTTTATTTTTAAATGTAATACACTGTCTTGTCCTCGGACCAAAAGGATGACAGACCCACCATCTATAGCTGGACTACCTTTTATTATTATATATTACCATTGATTATATATACTATTAATTATATAATATATAATCAATGATATTACTAAAGATAGTTATTACTTATACTTATTTAAATACTAATAGAGAATCTAGGTATCCATATGATAAATAATAATTATTTTTTGGTTTTTATTCATTATAAAATATTCTATCCTTCATTTATTTGTCCTATATTTTTATAATCTAGCCACCTTAAGTAAATATAAAATGTAATATTATTTTGTATTTATACATAGATAGTAGGTGTAGCTACATTAGTACATTCAACACCTTATTAAACATTATATTTAGGTACCTATACACAATTATGTATTTTGTATTATATATTACTATTTATACAAATAAATGCAAGTATTATTTAAATAGCAATCGGTTTTTGTTGTTGGCGATAAAGCGATAACCTATTTTTATTATGTTATACACATGAATTAATTCTGTTTAGGTACATACTCGTATATTTACCTAAACCTTGAATGAGATAATGACAAAGTACAAATAATTATAAGTTAAAACTAAATAATATAATAAAAACATACTACTTGTGTCTATGAATAATTATTGTATGTACCTAAATGTGAACATTTAGATTAAATTTGATGAATTTTGATCAATATGAAGTATCTAAATAAAATATCATTATTTTATTTTAGTTGATAATGTTATAATATGTATGTTACAATTGTTACATACATATCTAAAATTCATTTATGCTTTGTATTTAATTGTTTAGGAAGGATTGAAAATAATTGTTTATCTTTATTCAATTGCAGAACCAACATTTCTAAAAACTAAAAACACATTTCTGATCTATCTAGGAGTTAGAATTTGGCGGTCGACTTGTTTTTAAAGTTATATCAAATTGTAATTTAGTGATTTTATCATGTTTGTTTAAAAGGATTTTTTTATATTTTTCATCTGTGTTATATAGTTTAATGGCAGCCAACGGTGTTTTCATGCACGGGATCCTCAGTTCGAATCCTTATACATCCAAATAACTTTTTTCGTTCATTATATTATATAATATTATCATATTAGGTATTATATATTATTAGTATATTCTACAGTAATTTGTCAAGTATATCCACCGAAACTTCACTCAAAATTGTTTTTTTTTTTTTTAAGAAACGATTTATTATTGCTTTCAAATTCAATATATTCACCACCAGTATCCTACCCAATGAGCGAAGTGCTTCCACCCCCTACTGACCGGCCTTTTTATTTTTTTTATTACACCAAAGCTCTGCTCAAAATCGTTTTATTGAATCCAATGATTTATTATGACTATATATAGGTAATTTAATAATTTAATTTAAACATATTGTTTATCCGATGATGTTAATATTATTAAATATTTAATACATTTTTCATACAATAAAAACTGCTTTGTGTGGGACGAATTTATTCAATCAGGATTATATATGGTTGAATTATCAAATTTTATAATAATATGTCGTAACGTTTTTATTTTTTGATAACATTTCTCGACAATGTTTTATATAGAAATGAAAAAATAAAAATAAAACAAATATTTACATGTGAATAATTTTAATCGTATTCATGCTATCAACAAAATAAAAACCCTATAACTTTGATAAAGGCATCTTATATTTTGTAAACATTTGGTAATTATACTATAAATTTGGCTTGGATACGTTTATCCTGCTTCAAATAAGTTTTACGGCCGAATTTTGGATAATGCAGGCAGTGCAGTGTAAAATGTAAAATAATTGAATATTGTTATAAAGCGGAAAATAATATTATATCGAATTTCGTATTTTAAATGTGATAATTTATCTTGGTTTTCAAATTAAAAATAATGTTAATAGATTATCCTGTCGTGGACCGAAAGATCAAACTTCGACCATCTGAATCTTCTTCTCATTCTTCGTTTTATCTCCTAACTATTATCTACTAACTAGGGTCAGATACCCTAATTTATCCTACAATTCCGCTTAATTCTTAATTCTCGCATCTCCTTCATTTACCTCCACCTTCCTCATATCATTCCCCATCACATCCCTCACCTCTTTTTCAGTCTTCCTCTCCCCCTCATTCCATCAACATATATTTCCTTTAAAAATTTTACTGCTTCAGTTTCTTCCCTCCATAATACATCCCGGAGCTATTTCAATCTATTCTCCCTCATTTTATCAAATATCGAAGCTACTCTTATACTACCTTTTTTGTATTCATTTCTTATTTTGTCCTCTCTAGTTACTCTACTCATCCATCTTAACATTCTTATCTCTTCTACACTCATTCTTTGTACTATCTTCCTATTTACTGCCCAACATTCTGTTCCATCATTGCAGGTTTCACCACTGTCTTATAAAATTTACCATCTGTATCTATCCGTATTAATATTCATTTATGCCATTGCAATTATAATGGAGAATGTAAAAATATTGCTCTTCGCGTATTATTTGAACATTAGTATGTGTCTTGATAATATTATATTGTAATTTCAATATATTACAACAGAAAATACGTTAGTTTTATAGTGGGAGTATGCAGAAACACTCGTGTGCTGTGCGTTGTGCTTAATTCAAATTATATTAAATAATGTATTTAGTATTATGAGTTGTAACTTAAACGAAATGTGCCGTAAAAATAGCGCTTTTAAAATTTTAATAACCCCTACAAATTTTAAATTGTAACGTTCACCAGAAGCACAGAACACAATGCCAGGATACTTGAAGCCAGGAGCGTTATTTCACATTTAAGAGATTCAGGCTATTTTTTCGTAGTTCTTTTTTATATAATATATGTGATGTATTAATGACCTACATCAAATATTATAATTGCACCGATATTTTAAAATTGTAGAAAGATAATCAAGCCAATAACTTTTTTTTATTATTAACTTAATTTGTAAAAATATACATGTGTACTCATAGCTAATACAGTGGCGTAATTTGGTCTGATTTTTAAATATTTAGCCTGTTTTTTAAATTTGGTTGCCCGACCTAATCTATAGTTAGAAAAAAAGTTGATGACCTTTTTTTTGTTGATTATTTATGTTTTTAAAGAAGTATTTTTGTATATAGTGTTAAGAAAAAATCAATGATAACCTTTTTTTTTCTGCTTATTTACGTTTTTAAAATTTTCGAAAGCAAGTTATGGCCTACTTAAAAATATGCATGTTAAAAAAAAATTTTAATGACACCACTGGACTAGTATGATAAAAGGCTGATGCTGTGCTGGTGATAATATTATATAGTTTTGTTAAAATTCTTCTGATAAAGGTCATCTACTATTTATGATATATTTTTATATATATATAAAAATATATGATTTATGTTAAAATATATATTGATATATGTTAAGAGTGGCTTGTTATAACATAAAATTGACGGGCCTCAAATATTTGTAGCCCTATTTAAAAACCGAAATGACGCCCTTGCTTGAAGCATCCTAAAGCCTCTCTCTAAGAAATTTCATAGATATTTTACACGCATATGTATGTACTATAGAGTAATATAAAGGCGGCGCGGTATTGGCATATAATATTAAGGATTTGATTGCCTCTTGAAAAGCTCTACTGACTACCACTTTCGAAAAATAAAAATACTGCACACATATTCATGATATTGATTCACAATGTACTATATTTATCATAATTAAATAATAATTATTTTGTAAAAATTAATACAGTTCAGCAATATTAAAATTAAAATACACATAGTATGTACATTTTGCTTCAAATTATTAATTTTTATATTATGCTATTTACTATTTAGCGGAAACATTATCTTCACTACCTCCTAATTAGGGGAGCCAAACTAACTATAGAACTTAAAATAGCCAACATAGTGGATATAAGAAAAGAAATGCTCTATAATAATTTTGAGTCCCTTCCCCTAAAAAAAAAAAAAAAAATACTATATTTGCCACTGGTGTATACTATAAGTATGTATTTTCAATTTTGTCAAATAAGCTACCGATAAATTAAAAATTGAATAATTTTTTTCATTAAAAAAAAAAAATTCATATATATGAATAAGTATGACGTAAATGTTTTTCTGTTTTATAAGAATTTCACTTGTTTCATATTATATTGAATCCTCCAATGTAAGACTAGTTATGCAAGTGATGGCATGATGGCAGTGGCGGCTCGTGAGATTTGAAAGATGGCGATTAAAAACTATTCAGTTTTGAAAAGCATAGAATACAATAATAATTATTGTCCAATTTAAAAGGTATTTATTAAACCAAAATATAAAAAAATAAATATTTAAATACGTTTTACAAAAACCAAATTACAAAATAATAAAACTTCTACGTTTTATACTCAAAATTTAAGCGTCTATCTTTCATTTCACTAAACAGGTCTTCCAAGTTACTTTATTTACATTTTCTGTGAATATGATACTTAATTTTTATCTACTATATTATAATATTATAATATACACCAATAATAAAATAATAAATTAAATAAATAATAAAGAAAAATACTCGGAAAAATATAAATTATAGAAATGTGCTCGCGTTTCGAATACACTAAATATACTTGTATATACACGTTGTTCCGTATTGTTCCGTAGTCCACATGCATGTCGGGCGACGATTCGTATCGCTCCGGCGGCCACATTATTACCGAATTCCCTCTCCTGTGTTTTTGTGTTTTGATCGTATAGTTATGACGGGCAATTGTCAACGTCGCCCCAGCGCCGAGCGCTGTTCGTTACTAATGAATAATAGGTACCTATTTAGTACCTATTTCAACCGTGCTATTACCTACATATATTTTTAAACTCTGCTTATCTTATAGTGTTTTCATAACAATGGAAAACAATTTTTACTTTCAATAATAATATTTTGAAAATGCATTACAATGTAAATATAAATAATTATTAATATTTAAATCAATATCTAACTTGTTAATAAGTAATTTGCTACAATTTTAGAGGGGTGGGCGATCGCCCCGTCCCCCTACACACTAGCCGCCGACACTGCACAATAATATACGTATTTCAAATACTTAAACGCATTTATTTGGTATTATTATATTATTGTGGTTTCCACTTACGTTTTTAGCTTTTATTGAAAGTAACATTTTATAACACAAAATTTAATTGGATTAAAAATATTTTTTCAAGATGATTGTCTAGTAGCGAGAGTTAATTTCTTAAATGTTTACACGTTATGTTTTGGCACAATAGAAACACCTTATAGTTTACACCAGCTATGTGGATATTGAGTTATCTAGTAAATTGTAATAGGCACGTCAAAACTGTCATTATAAAGATTAAACCGATAATGTATGTGTCGAGCACGGGTGCTAAGCGTAGATAGTAGACAGTATAACATGCGTACGTGCGAGTATGACGTCCTCCAATCAAGTATCACCTTAATGACAAACTTAATGTTCAATTATTAAATTTTATTTTAATAAATAATAATAGATAATACATTTTATATTTTTACAGTAAAACTTGAATATACTCTTATGATTATGTTACACATTTACGTTACGCTACAAATTCGTTTTTTAAAGTGATTTTAGAGTAAAAATACCTATTATCAAATCAATATAAAGGACAATTTTTCGGTTTTTAATTTATTAATAAAAATAAAAATTATTGTGCTTTTAAAGTTTATTTTTATTTTTTTAAGCTTTAAATTTTAATAACTTTTTAAAGTAATAAATTAAAAATCTCAAATAATGTTCACTCCAAAATGTAGTTCTCTATCGATTTGATAATAGGTATTTTAATTCCAAAATTCGTTTTAAGAGGACGTCGCACCCCCATTTACTGTCTCTGTCTATCTAATGGGTAATATAGCAAAATTAAACTACGTTAAACATTAAATGTGGTCTCTACATTAAAATTAGAGTTAAAATACCTAGGTATTAACAATTTTAAAAAGGAGAATATTTTCTAGTAAATGACATATCCTTTTTAATTTTGTAAAATATTGTTTATCAAAAGAGTTACAGTGTTTAAAAAAAAAGAAAACCTAAAACGCTGTAACTTTTTTGATTCATATTTTTTACAAAAAGGATATACCTATCATTTTCCAGAAATTATTATTTTTTAAATTGGTAATAGTATTAATATGGTATTTTAACTCGTATTTTAATGTAGACAGTAGACACCACATTTATTGTTCTGCGTAGAGTAATTTTGCTATATTGCCTATTAGATGGACGGTGACGACAAATGCGGGTGTGACGCGCAACGTCCTCATAACAGTTTTGCATAAACATATTTTTTTCGTTGAAATAAATCATCAATCCGAGCGTCGATACCCGCATTTGTTGTCTTTGTCCAAGGCCCGTTTACAGCCGTGCGTTGTTATACGTAAAATATAACGTGCACCGTAGAGCAATAAAATTTGACATTTTTTAGTGTTCATTGTACACGCTACGACAGGACTTCTGTCTCGAATGAATAAATTTATATTGGCATTTTCATCGGTCGCGTATTAAACGCGTGGCTATGAAACGGACCTAATAGGAAATAAATATTACGTTACACAAACACCTATTACCTATTTTAAAAAGTAGAATATTTTCTAGAAAATGTCGGCCTATTTTAAATCTGTTGTTTCACAAAAAAGTTACAGCTATTTAAGTTTTTTTTTAAATAACTGACATTTTTGTTGAACAATATTTTACCTATTAACTAAATGGACTGTGTTTGAGCGAAAATCTCTCAACAACAGCTGATGAGCTAAAGAGGGTATTCTGAAAGAAATAATACATTTTTCATTAGTTTTTTCCATAGTATTTATGATAGTTACTGCTGTTATCCATAGATTCCTTTAGTATCTATGTTATCATATATGTGTTTAAAATGTTATGATTATAATCATGAACATTAGTAGTAAGACATAAGGACGTTGAACAGTCGGCAGGAACAAAAAAAGGTGGTCTAAATTTTTCGCATCCGCTAAAATGCGCTCCGAATAGTAGTAATGTAAATTTTATATGTACATTGTACAGCATAGGACTAGGTACTTCCATTATTTTAAGGTCAGACTTTTTTCGATCGAATGAATACATTTCTAAGAATATACGACCATTAGAATATAAAATATAATATTTTTTTAAAAATATCGTCCAGTTTTATAGAGAATGTAATATCCATTTATTTATAAGTATTATTACAATTGAAAAGTATAATAATCGTGAAGTTGTTATATAAGTAATATCAGAGAGGGTAACCCGCGCTTTTGAAGTCTGTGTTCTTATAAAATTGGAAACATATACTTTTTTAAAAATTATCTTATTCTAGTAGTCGTATATTCTTGAAAATGCATCCATTCGATCAAGAAAAATATGATCTTGAAATAATGCATTATAATTGTTATTCATAAGTCATACCATTTAGAATAAAATAATAAAATGTCCTATATGTTGTACATATAAAAACATCACTACTGTCTTCTGGCGGATACGATAAATCCGGACCACTATCGACACAGTTAACCTTCCTCTAATGTTCATGATATCTGTGGATCACAATCAGTATATCCATGGAAAAACGTTAATATAGTAGTTTTTCTTCTACAATACCCTTTTCAATTTATCACATCTTGTCTGAGCTAATAGGTCTATGATTATATATACATATGTTTCCATTTATAATTTCAATATTTTAAATAAAAAATATTATTTTTTAAATTAAAAATCTGAAATAAAATGAATGGGTACTATATATCTTATTAATATTTAATAGATATATATACTAAATTCAGTGACGTTCGTTCTTATAATTCAGTTTTATCTTATATTTAAAAATTCTAATGTGAAAATATTAAGGGACGACTGAAAAGTTAAATTGTTAATTTGTTTTAACGTTTTTGTTGTTAAATATATTAAGTTATTAAATTATTAAATAGTATATTAAATTTTAGTATACCTGTGTATGAGTGCAATAAATAATAATTCTCGAGTAAAATAAAATATCCCATGAATAATTGTAGATAAGGTTGAATGGTTAGGTTTTAAGAACACGTCAAAAATCTAATGCTTATTAATATGCTTTTTTTTTAAATACTGATATATCATATAGGACAGTACCTACCATATCATATATATTAAATTATTATATTATATTGTATTTGAAAAATCAAGTAAGATCTACTAAAGATCTGCTTGGGTTGAGCTTATACATTTTAAATTCAATAGAAACTGGACTTCTAAATTTTAAGTATATTACAGGCAGGAAATATTTTTATGAATTATAACTAACAGAAGTAACTTGTATGATAATAGATATTAATACGACAATATTTATTAATATTATGATTATTAATATTGTTTGCAATATATACGTATATTAATATTGAATCTAGAAAATGTATTTAATATCGGACGGGATCTAGAAAAAATATTTTAATACTGGGCTGGACAAACACGACCCATTAAAACTTCTAGACTCCAGTTCAAATCTTACTCAATGTTTAATCAATAGTTTCATATTTATGTATATAAAAAAAAATTTAGTAAAAAATTAATTTAAACCACTTCATTTAAAACCTAAAATATTTACTAGTAATGCTAGGTAATAAAATAAAACATTTTAAAAATGTGTATATTTAATATAATAAAACGTCGATAAGAAATGACCTTGAAAATGTTCTTTTCTTCCATTTTTATTATAGGTGTTTTAACTCTAATTTCACTTCCTAATCTTTTATGATTGATTTACATAAATGTATTTTTTCTCTATTACACGATACACACATTATTTACACTTAGGTACGCGATATGACATTGACATATTATGACTAAATGAGAAAGCCTTGACGTAGCTATATAGCTATTCAGCAGAAATATTCAAAACATATAGTCCAGGCAACGAAGGAAAAATAGTGGAAATAATTCATGTAATAGAAGCCATTTTTGGCACAGTTGTAAGGGAAGGTGGTATCCTTAACAACATACTAATTTCTTCGCAATGCAAAGAAATGCATTACTTCTTTGCAATGCAGGCCATAAATACTCTGAGAGATTGAGGTATAAATTGTTCAGCCTTACTGCAGAAGCTAGCTGTGTTCAAAAAGTTTGGATAAGTACTTTTTTCTCAGCTCCTAATTAATATTTTTGAATTCTGATTTTTGCATAATGATTTTTTGAATACGCATATTTGGATATACTATTCCTCCTCTTATTAACATATAATTTATATTTTATTATATAATATAAAATTTCCTTTACCTGAATCTTCTGTATCTGCCTTAGCCTAAATTGAATACTTTTTAGCCACATGCTGTCCCGAAGACCTAGTATTCCCAAAAATAATTAAGCAAAAATAAAAAGGCCAAACTGACTCAATATGCTGAGTTCAAAAAGAATATTAGGTATAAGCATAAAAAAAGGTTAATCAATTTGTCTAATTATAATATTAATATTTGGTAAATGTGTACTCAGTGTCATTGTGCCAATTAAAAAACTCATTAAGAGGTAACCCCTCCTAAAAAAAAATCCTTCACACACTAGAATGGGAAAAAAATATATAGATTTTGATGAAAATGAATGTTCAAGATACATTCTTAAACACTTATTATTTGATTTTAACAAAAATATATATAGGTAGAATCTTTTTTGTAGAAAATTGTATGTAGATTAATTCAGTAAATAAACTTTATTTCGCTAGTATCAATAGTTTTAGAGTTATTAACCAAAAAGTAGAAAATGGGACCTTTGAGACCCCCTTCACTTTAGCTTCACTCCCACCCATCAGTATTTTTGGTATGTTGTTATAAGATACCTTTCCCTACAACTATGCCAAAATTGGCTTCTGCATGAATTATTTCCACTATTTGGCCGTTTTTTGGTCTTATTTGTCTGGACTAATAGGCCGAGATTCAGTTGAATATGAGAAGTGGGGCTAAAAAAATATGTTTATAAAAATTATATTTTTCGATATAATTAGGATTATGTATAAGGAAAAATAACATAAAAAGGTAAAAATAAGATTTCGTCAGTTTTGATAATAATCTTGGCTGTCTTAACATAGATTTATAATTATCAATGGTTATTTCTTCGTAATTCTGAAAATAATTATTTCTAATCATGAAATTCACACTAAATGCAAGGGGATTTGGGGTGTTGAAACTCCTTCTGAAATTTATGAAAAATAAGAAAATCGAAAACCTGACTTGAGGATTTTTAAGTTATTTCAAAATTTCCCGTGAGATTAAAAATCAAACCAATACAAAGTAGGGAAAATATACTCATGAATTAAAGGGGATTGGAAACGGCGATTGTTGTTTTAGCTGTTTTTCTCCATCGCACATACACACGTAGACCATTTCTATTTCCAATGTACCAATAGATTTAGTAATGCGATAAAGATTCTAAGGATTATTCTGAATTTTTATAAAATCTTCTTTATATCGACTTTCCCACATTTTTAAATTTGTCTCCCCAAATCTCCCTAAAATGAAGTTAATATATTCGTACTAAAAATTGTCATTTAAAATTTTTGTGAAAATCAAGGAAAAATAATTTTGAAGTAGATTTTACTACAAATTCAGATTAGATTTCAGTATCCTTATCGCAACAATAGGTCAATCGGTATGTTAGAAATGGGATTTAGTGTCTTTTCAAGACCAGTCATCGTTTTCGTATTGCCTGTTTACCTGCATCACAAAATTATGCATCGTTTGCGTATTGTCGTTTACTTATTTCTAAAATGAGTTCAAGACAATTTTCCAGTATAAAGAATCGAATAGAAATTTTTGGGTAAAGAGCTTTTTGTCATGATATATCGTATATTATATACACACATTTTATAACTAACTATATGTCAATAAATTATCTGATAATATTAATGAATTTTATATTAAGCCGCGTCCACACCAATGCAACTTTGTTATAAACATGTGTTTCCGACAATGTCGGCGACAAAAATAAGAATTATTTCTTAAATTTGTCACCGAAAATTGTGTCAGCGACATTGTTGCAAACAAATTTTTGTTCCCATTCATCGTGGGAAAAATGCGACACGTATAAATAAATAAAATTATTATATGTAATATATATATGTATGTATGTATGTATGTATGTATGTATGTATGTATGTATGTATGTATTTCATGTTAATGTATAAACGTTACCGAATCAAATCTACAACACGCATAGTGTTCACTGTTCAGTTTAACATTGACCGCTTATAGGACATTGAGTTGTTTTTATTTTATTTTATTTTTATTTATTATAACCGAATAATGGAGTGGTCCAAAGCAACAGTATATCATTTAATTGATTTATATTTTGAGAACAAAATATGGTGAGACCAAACTCAATCAGACTATAAAAATAAATTTAAAAAAATGATGCGTGATGTGAGATTTCCAAAATACTATATATTGACAAGTTTGAAAGGAGGAAAAAATAAGAAACTTAATAATTAGTCAATTTTATCGCGAGTCCAGAAAGGGAAAGTCTGGTGCTGGAACTGATGAAGTTATGGAGTTATGCAATTGCAGCAATACCGGCGTCATTCTCGTTCAACATTTTGTCGAAAACTAAAATGTTTATTAAATATGTTTCTTTGGCCTGGACACGCGTGTTTTTACATTTTGTCGACGACTTTGTTAAAAACATTTTGTTGTAAAAAACGGCAATAATTGTTCTTTAGTGTGGACACGTATAAAACGTATATTATGTAATATTAATCTTCTTCTCCTTTGCCTTCTCTCCTAACTATTTGGGGTCGGTCACCCTAGTCCTACACTTCCACTTAACTCTATCTCCTGCATCTTCTTCATTTACTCCACCTTCCTCATATCACTCGCCATCACATTCCCCTATCTCTTAAAAACACTTCCTTACAAAAAGTGCGCACATATTTTATTTAATACATTATCATTTTATTTGAAATTATTAATTGAAATAAATTTATTTACTCAAAAGTGGCATGCGTTAAAACTTAAAAGGAAGTTTATTAAAGCGATTCTAAAAAATAAGTGAAGAAACAATGAATGTGTATATCTAAATTTTACCACGAAAGAAAAATAGGATTATTAGCTAATATTACACAAGACTATAATATGTATATTTATTTGTCATTTGACATTTCATCGATTTCCATCAAATTTGGACGACTCCTTATGATAACCAGTATCATTAGTATATGTACAATGAGAAATAATTGCTCGATTAAAACAATATTAAACAAGATAATTTAAAAAAATACATACAAGATAACCACATAATCTATATGAATATGAGCATTTATATAATAGTTTGTACTAGATGTCAATTATTATTTATATGAATGTCATATAGTACTGACTGCTTTAGTAGTATTGTAGTAATAATGATAAGTTAAGACAATACAGGGGACAATACCTATTTATAATACATCAAGAAGTACTAAAAATGTTTGTCATCTCATATCTCATAAAAGCTTTTAGATTCTGAGATAAACGAGGAATGTATTGATTTTACATTGGTGGGGGGGTATATGTATCTAAAAATTCTAGTAAAAGGGGTGCTCCAAATCTTAATTTTAGGTTTAAGACCTAAAACTTCAATGTATAATGTTAAAACACGTTTTTCTAAGTATATTCTAAAAATCTTGGTCATAATTTTTTTAAACAATATTTACTATTTCGGTATAAAATATCCTTGTAATTCGGAAAAAAATAAATTTTAAAACTTGAAATTTTTATCTGCAGTATACTACAGTATATATTACATATATATTATATATATATATATATATATATATATATATATACATATGTGTGTGTAATATCAATGGTAATATGTATTTTACTATTATACATTTTACTATATACTTATACTATTATACGTTTTTAATTTTTTATATTTTTGTCAGTAATAATTATGTGTATTACACCAAGCTCCACTCAGAATTATTTTATCATAAGAAATGATTTATCATTATAATGTACGAATAATATATATTATACTCGTAAATCAGTACCATCATACACGCACAATGAGCGAAGTGCTTTTACCCCCTACTGCAGACCGGATGTGTTATCTGTTGATCAATAATATATTTATAAAAAAACTTTTATTTAAAATTAGGTTAAATAATTTAATTGTTTATTAATTATTCCATTATTTTCTCGTCATACTTTATATACAAATTAATTAAATTTAGTTGCTATCGAATATTACTATCATGTTTTTTAATATTATACAGTACGATTATTTTTTAGGTAACACTAAATTATTTTGTCTAATGACGGAAACGCATAATATATTGGAAAATATATGCTTAAAATCGTGTTTTTTTTTTTGGAAAAATATTTTGTCGAAAACATATTTCATCATAAAATATTACATTAGAATTTATTTTGTTGGAAAAATATTTGTTTGCAAAAATGTTCGGAAAATCTTAATTTAACCAATGTGCATAAGGGGAGAATACCAAATTACTACGACATTGCTTTCCGATAAGTATTTTTCAAAAAAATACAGTTCTGAAAGAATATTTTCTGCCGTTTATAATTTATAAGTATTGTGCCCCATCCCATGGCCGTCCCTGGGACTTTTTGCCAATTTTTCCGATTAAAATCATAACAATTTATAGTTTGCCGACTTAAAATTCCGAAAATTACTTCATTGCTGCATAATTTTCCGACAAAATTCCAAAATACTTAAATCAAAACCTGAATAAGCAAAAAAATAAAAAAATCGACTTTTTCTACTATTTTTCGACTGCTTTCTAAAATGGGGGGGGGGTGAGAAACATCCCTCTCGGGACGTTCATGCCCCTCCCGGTTGATATTTCTGCGGGCGCTCTTGGCCCCAACTAGTATTTTAATTTTGGGACCGCACTGATATAGTTTTAAAAAATACCTATACTTATTTGTGTATTTTTAATATGCTAGATACTTGATTTTTTTCATAACAAACTAATAAATTTTAAACTTTTAAATTTGTATTTATTTTGTATAAATAAACAACAGTTTTTAAATATTTTTCAACCAAATTCTGTGCTAAGTATTTCAAATACAATCTTGATATAGAAAATGAATTATATTTATACATATACTTATGTATAGGTATATTCATATTTTTTTTTTGTTTTAATTTAAACTAAGTCAATAACCTATAGTAAATGAAATGTTATTTTATTTTCACGAATTTTTTCTATCAATTAATAGTCGATGACATTGTTCCCAATGCCACTTTTCTATATAATAATGAATATAATCTAAATTCGCGATGTAGGTATATTTATATTATTATTTTTATTGGTCAAGGTGAACACTAACTTTCACTAATCTAACCACGTACCATTGCCGTTCGTTCATCTTGTTCAGTATCATTGCTGTCTGTGTGATGTTAATATCATACAAATAAGAAAGAAATATGTAGTGATTTGTGATAAATTTTAATCATTAATTTTTTCTTTATTATGTTGTATATAGACAGTAAAAATAACAGTCGCGGTATGAGATCCAAATCGCTACAAGATTTGCCTGAAGCAAGTACTAGTACAGCTGTGCCAACTCGTAAAAGACGCATGCCCAGATTTTCTTTACGTAGATTTCTGTATTCAAATACATTTTTAGCGAGACACTTGGGAAGTTCACAAAATGGTAAACGTCGAACCATTATTACAGGTAAGTTATGTTATTGTATAAATAATAGGTAAATATAATATTTTTTATTTATAGATTTTATGAACTCTGATTCAAAAAAAAAAAAACCTTTAATCGCAATTTGTAATGTATTACATTTCCGTGTTTTATACAAAGTTATTATTTTATGAATAGACTCTCGCTATTATATTATTAAATATATTATATAATTACTTAACCGTTTCAATTATAATATTAAAGTTGTTTGTTGGTACAAATACTATAACTATATAATGTATTGATGAGTTGGGATGTCATTTAGAATTATATTTTTGCAGTTTAATTCTCAAATTTTGGCACTTTGTAACTTTATTTTCCCGTATTTGGTTATTATGTAATAAAGTAGAATGGTCATTTAAATGGTTATGACATAAGTTGATGGTGCTTGCAGTATTACACTACCTAGTTGAACAACTCGTAAACTGGTTATATTCCTTTTTTCGAATATAATTTTGCGGGTTAAGGTTGTTATTTGTTAATAGACAAAAACTAATATTATATTGGTAGAATTTTATGATGAATAGGTAGTGTTCCAATAGTCTTAAAAACGCTTTGCTACACAATCTATTTCAATCTTACCTTTTACTACATCAGTGATGGCTCTAGCATTTTTTTTTTGAGGGGGGGCAAAATTTAGTTAATAACAGGACAATCCTGAAGAAACTGTTTATGATTTACTGGGGGGGGGGGGCGGTGTGTACCTACGTAAATAAGCAAAAAAAAAGTCATCAATACAAAAAATTATACATTTTTTTAGGAATTTGGGGGTCATGGCCCCCTGGCCCCTTTTAAAGACGCCACTGTACTACATAATTTATTATAACAACTAATGTGTTAGTTGAGCTAAAAAACATTTTCTTTAAACTATTTATCTGAATCTAAATCGCAATGTAGTTATTTTTGTAATATTATTTTGTGTTTGATGTATTAAATGTTTACTAACTAGTTGTCAGTTATCTCATACAATTTGAAATTATATAAAGTACTCTTGAACTTTTATTTTATTTATTGAATTTTTATTCTATATTTATTTCCATTGTTATTCTAATATTAGGTATTTAATTTGTAAAATCATGAATCATGAGATAAATAATACAAATTACTTATCTTACATATATTATAGGTGGCCCTAGTGTAGCAGATGTGACTGATTTTGAAAAAGCTCCTTTAGGATTTGGACAGAACTATACAGACCCTAAAAAAGCTAATCCAGTTAGTACCATCAAAGTAAGTAAAAATTGTTGTTGTTTTTTAAGGAAGTAAAATATTATAATAAATTATAATAGTTTACTACTGAAGTTGATAATTATTAACTAAAAAACATGTATGTACAATGTACATTTATAATATGTAATAATAAACATATCAACATATTATAGATTCATTACTTATTTAACTCTTACATTTACACATTTATAATAAAAAATTATAGGTATATTCAAATTAATAATAAAAATAAATAATATAATTATGTATAATAATATAGATTGTTAATATTGCGGAAATAAATTATATAGTTATCAATATTAAAATAAAATATGTACCTATTGTAGGAACAAAGAATTTATAAAAACTATTATTCAATATATATATTTTTTTCAAATTGAATATTGGTTTATTATTAATATTTTATAAACCTTGAACAATCAAGGTCTTAAATCATCATGATTTGTTTTTACTTTATATATAAAGTAAGGTAAATATATATAAAAAAAGTCATCAATAACAATATATTTCTATGATATGTCTGTCTCCTATATTAGCTGTTGTTCATAGGTATAACTTGTAAACTATTATAGTTGGTAATTGAGAAAAAAATGTTTATCAATTAAAAAAAATTAGGATTTTACTAATTTTAATTAAATATTTTTACTTTTACAAATAAGTAGGCACGTGTCATATTATTTGTTATTATTGAAATTTATATTTCTAGATTGGTTCGATACCAGTTGATGGCTTATTAGAATGTTCATTATGTCTAGCCAAATTTGATGAAACTAATTTTGCCAAATTGTCAACTTGTAATCATCGTTCCTGTTTTGACTGTTTTCAACAATATTTACGTATAGAAATATGTGAATCACGTGTTAATATTACTTGTCCAGAGTGTGCTGAGGCTATGCATCCAAATGGTATACTTTTGTTAATATAATTTTTTCTTGATAATAATTTTCATTCTTTGTTTAGATATACATAGTGTACTCAACAATCCAGCTCTATATGACAAATATGAAGACTTTATGGTACGGAGGGTTTTGGCAGTTGATCCTGATACTAGATATTGCCCTTCACCCGACTGCAGGTAATTTGTCCATGTGCATGACATTTAAAGTGGTTCAACAAAATGCATTTGAAAACCCTTTATTATTTTCATTAAAAAATTTATTTATTAATTATATTTAATTGTGTACTTATTTCAATTTAAAATGCAATTATATTAATACATTTTATTTAGTGATATTAAATATAGTCTAAATCAAGAATTTTAATTAAGTAAAAATACTAATAAAAAGTTAACTATTAATAAAAAATAAAAAGAGTGTATGTTAATAATTGAACTCTCCCCATAACGTATAGTTTATACATATCTGATTCATATAGGTATATATGAGTGTATAGTATATAATTCTGTATATATATATATACATACAGAATTTCAAGTTACATGTTATCAAATTAATATAATGGAAATTAATAATGTTGTGTTGTCTAGCTATGCTGTCATAGCTGCAGGTTGTGCCAGTTGCCCAAAGATAAAATGTGAACGTCCTGGTTGTGATTCATACTTTTGTTACCATTGCAAAGCTGCATGGCATCCTAATCAAACCTGTGATTCAGCTAGAGCAAAAAGATCTTCAAATATGAGAACCTCATCTATTGCTTTTAGTATAGATTCGCAGTCACGTAAGAAAAGTTGATAACATTTATAATTTATTTGTAAATGTAAACTAATAAAATAAAATTTCAGGAGAAGACATTAAACCATGTCCTCGTTGTCAGGTGTTAATTGTAAAAATGGACGATGGTTCATGTAATCATATGACATGTGCAGTTTGTGGAGCAGAATTTTGTTGGCTGTGTATGAAAGTAGTTAGCGATTTACATTATCTTAGGTAAATACATTTTGCTAAATGTATTTTAATAATTACTTAATTATTGTACTATTTATGTATACATAATGAATTTTAGTCCTTCTGGTTGCACTTTTTGGGGTAAAAAGCCATGGTCCAGAAAGAAAAAACTATTATGGCAATTGGGTACATTGGTAGGAGCTCCTGCTGGTATTGGTTTAATAGCAGGAATTGCAATACCTGCAATTATTATCGGTAACTAAAACTTATTTATCTCATTAGTAATTTATTAAATTTTTATTATATTATTTTATTTATTAATATAGGTGTACCTGTTTGGACTGGACGAAAAATGTATACTCGTTTTAGACATTCAAGTAGATTAAAACGGAATTTTGCAATTGCTGGTGGTGTATTAGCTGCGGTAAGTGTTAACTTACTACTAATTTTATTAGATAAGCCATAATATACACCATGTGTTAAAACATTATCATAATTATATTAATACTAGTTTTTGTTTACTTCATAATTTATATGATAATGAAAATATTATTATTATATATTAGTATGCACTCATTTTATAAAGCTAATTAGTAGTTTTATTAATATTTCAGTACAATTAGTTGAATTCCACTTTTTTTTATAGATTTGGATTTTACATTAATTTTATTTATTTATATTTTGTACTCATATAATGGGTTCTAAAACATTTTACTTCAATTTATTTGAATTTATTGGAGGTATCGAAGTTAAAAACTAAAATAGTAGGAGGCACCTATGGTTTTAATTTTATCTTTTAAAATATTTATGTCATAATGTATTTACCTACCTAGTATCTATTTAAAATAAAATAATTACAAAAATAGTATAAATTAGAAAATATAAGTGTTTTTTTAGAATGTATTTATTATAATTTCTATTTATACTAATATATGGAATTTGAAAAAGCTTAATTATTAACTTTTCCAATGTACCAACTTTTATAGTAGGTATTCAATTTTAATATTATAATTTTATTTATTTGAAGGTATTAACAGAAAAATTATTGATTTAAATTTTATAACCAATAATATTTATTATTACTATAGTAAGTAAAATCACATAATACGAGTAGTATGGACAGCACCGTTACATTAATTTAGGCAACATAATTTTATTAACAAGTCAAAAAAAGTAAAGAATCCATAAAAACTGGTTTCAAAAAGAGAAACTTTTAACATGTTTTTACAACTGTTTTGAGCTAAAGAATCTAATAATAAATGTATTATACCATGTTAAAGATTATACTAACATACTTAGGTTTTCCAAACTCATGAGTATACAAGATGAAATATATATGCTGATTTAATTTTAACATATTTTTTCTAATTTTAATATATTTCATAAATTATTAACATTTAAAAAAAAACTGATACCTTAACCACAAGTGCATCAGTATTTTGCATAACTAATATAAAGTAACAGTGAAATAAAACCCTTATAGTTAACAATTATGTTTTTTCTATATATAATATGAAAGCTCTAAAGTCATTATTTGAGAAAGAAGAAATAAATTATAAACAAAGATAAAACTGATTATAGGTACTATGCTGAAATTTCAGTAAGATGTCTGTTGAAAATTTCCTCGGCTTGTAGATCTGTCAACAGGTCGAGTAATCTTTGCTCAGTTTCTTCATTGCCTAAAGCAACATCCACTGAACCTATACATAAAAGAACTGCCAATAACTTTGACTCCTTCATATCTTCGTCCAAGTCATATCGACTGTATTCAAGTTGTCCCTCTACATCTACTCCTAATTTATTTGCATGTGTCGTTAAGGCTTCCCAGTAGATATCTACCAACTCGTTTGAATGGTTTCGTCTCGTTTCTGTCGACAAGCTACTCACAAGCAAAAGTGCTACATCATTGGTTGGTCTACTGTATGATATCATTTGCCAGTCTAGTATTACGCATTGATTTTGTTCTCCAAACATCAAATTGTTACACCAAAAGTCTGTATGAGTCATCAGTCCCATTGGTTCTTTGGGTATCATTAGCGATCCGATTATTTGTTTAGTGACACGGCAAAGAGATCTAAGTGTGTTGATTAAAGTATCGTATTGTGGCCCTTTGGATCGTAGGAAGACGTGTAATTGTGGCATTCCTCGTTCAACCAGTGCCTGATAAGATAGTGTGGCACGGGATGTTTGAAACAGGAATGGCCAGCGTTCGGTAAGCAGCCCGTGCTTAAGTTTTAATGCAAGGGATGTTGCATGTATTCGTGCTATAGATCGGAGAGCGAGTTTGGCTTCTGTATATGTCAGTCCAGTGGAAAAATTGGCTGCAGTGTAGCCACGTTTCGATAGGTTTTCTAAGACAAGCATCGACTCGTCCTTACCGCTGGCACTCATACCAGCAAAGTAACATGTGGCCACTGGTAGGTCACCAATTGTTGAACGGTATTGTTTTGGTAGCACATCTTCTTCAAGGTTTCTTAACTCAAATAATACCTGTAATTAAATATATAATAATTATATTAACTAAAAACTTATATTTGTGATAAAGTAACTTAATCATTAGCTTTTAAATTAAAAACTAACTACATAAAATATTGAAGTACTTGGAATTATTTAGAATGTAAAGTTACAAAAGTATAAGTTAATTGTTTAAAATCCAATCAGCCTAACTATCAATATCTTTCTGTTTTATTTTACTTTACCGACTTGTACGTGCAAATTTCAAGAATAATAGTGCGAGACTCTCATACATTTGTACACTAATTTCACTAGCATTCCGTATTCTATGATCCACGATAAATTGCGTATATATAATATTCCTTCGAAAACGACCGATCGGAACCATCATAATTTAATAATAATTATCAATGTATTATGCTTGTTCAGTATTCGTAATCACTATTTTTTTACTTTTTTTATTTGCATAAAAAAAGATATCAAAATATCAAAAATTCTATTATTAAAATTACTTTTTTTTACGTTTATTTAAATTAATAGATAGGTTCTTATACCTAGTATCTACCCTCCTAATATTTGAGTTTTTTTTTTCTAACTACCGACTTAGTAATTACTACTCTGGAGGAGTGTTACGCGTATATAATAGGTACTTCAAGGTCACGTGCGGCCTGATATAAATAATAAATATATCATCAAACACCATTTCCTTGACTGGAATCCACTAGATGCGTCCACCGAATCTATTACCGTCTAGTCGTGTTAATGATCGAAACAAGTGGTCAAGGTCTACTGCACACTCACTACGGGCTTCAGCTATGACAATTATGGCGTTACATGAAGCGAAACCAAAACACCGAGTCCATATTATTGTATTCTCGAACGTTTTTCGTGTACGAATTGTATAAATAAATTTATAAAATATTTCATTCAAATATCCAACACCAAAATGGCTCTAAATTGATATTGAACAAAACGATTTATAAACCATTATAATATTAGTAATATTACGTTGTACGATGTCTAAAAAATAATATTTTGAAGTATCCACAAGAAGCAGATATCCAGAAATCAAGGAAACCATACCAATTAAAACTAATATTTCTAGAAAACATTTTCCAGTGGACGTTTTGACAACAGAAGTGCAAGTATGGACAGTATGG
This sequence comes from Pemphigus obesinymphae, assembly GCA_025469235.1. Lineage (NCBI taxonomy): Eukaryota > Metazoa > Arthropoda > Insecta > Hemiptera > Aphididae > Pemphigus > Pemphigus obesinymphae. The sequence continues at coordinate 34,775 of JAIPRL010003631.1, forward strand.
CAAGCAGAAAAATAAATACGATTAATAAATAGGAATGCTGTCCGAAATGTCTGTATACAATGGATGAACATATTTGAAGAAATAACAACAATATACGTATACGCGGGAGAGTGTGACGTACATAATATTATAATATATAATATATAATATTATAATATGTGTAGGTACACGTATATAATGTGTGTGTGTTTTCGGGTGATGACCCACCGTGTTATAAAAGTGCACTTCTCTGTAATCGAACTGGGCCTCAAGCACGAACGCCCGGGAGTAGGGCTCTTGTGGCAGGCTCTTGATGACCACGTCCAGCGAGTCTGTGCCCGCGACACCCTCCACCGTGTACACGATGTGCACGGCTACTATGGAGCTGAGGACGTTGTGCGGGTCGGATACGGCGGGCGTGGCGACGGTCCGATCGCCGATCACTGTCACCGCTTCCCGCGGCCGGTCAATTAGCCGGCTAATGACGCCCGACAGCCAGTCCGGGTCAGCGGGCAGCGGCTGTCGTTGTTGCTGGTCGTCGTCGTCCGCTGCGGTGCCGGCGGCTGCTGCTGCTGACGACATGCTGTTCGCGTTCGTGTGACACTGTCGGGCAGACGATGCGATCGACGTCTGTCCGTGTACAGTACGCGTTCGACACAATATAACTATAGCCGGCGGTTGCGTGTACGTGCGTCGCGCCTGTGTATGTGTATTTATGTGTGTACGCGCATACAAGTCGACCCACCCTCCCACGGCCCACACCCCTTGATCACTCCCCGCGTTAGCACGTCGACCGCTGCCGACCGCGCCCCCCCCCCCGCGGTGGCGGCAATTGGGGAAACACACAGATCGCAATCTCTCCGCGCCGCTTCCTCACGGGTCTCTCTCGCTCTCCTCGTCTGCGCTGCTTGCCTATACGTACATCTCTTTCTCTTTTGCTTCTCTCTCTTCTCTCTCCCGTTGCCATGCCGTCCTGCGCGGCGCCCAACCGTGGCTGTACGTACGTCATCCGTGCGACCCATCAATACACCGCCGCGGAGTGGGCCGGTAAAAAAATAATACGGGAGGAGAATCAAGGAAAAAAAATCCTAACACATCGTCACGACGACTAGTAACGAACAAATAGTAATAGTATAATATGAGGTATATTATTGAATTTCGTTATTTCGTATATTATATAGCCGTCGTCCTTCATAATTTTCACGTCCGATTGTTCGAAACTACAAATTTCATTGTTGCCGTTATGGATCGAACCAATTAAAAAAAATATCGATCACGGCGAAGTATAATAATACGAACGTTGCGATTATAAACATGAATTCGTAAATATAAATTCACGTTCAACACGTCCACCGCTATATAATAAATAATAATCATAGAGTAGTGTGCGGATTATTCCCCTACGGCTTACGTAGTCACTTTTCGAAAACGCACCAATTTACTATCTAGGTCATTTATAATTTAATGTATAATTAATATACGCGGTAGGCCCTATCGCACCTCCTAGTTCCTACTCTAGCGCGGATTTCTGTATACATTTCTATAAATATAATATATTATCTAATGTACATACATTACATTATTACAATATGTTTACGTTTTTAACAGGGTCGAATATATTGAATAATATTATTACACGCTAATCGTGTAAACAAATTTCTGTTTTATAACAGATTTGAATAACACGTTTAATCGACGAGGTTGAAGATAGTATTTTCTTTCCGTTCAAATACGTTACGATTTTTAATTAAAACATTTATTATAAATAAAGAATACCTTATGGCCTACTCATTATATTTTTCTGCACAAATCGCGTACCTACATACATAATATTTGTATGTATAAGCTGTGAATTGTTATTATTCATTGAACCAATTAATAAAACCAGGCTTTAGGTTAATATGTGGTATTTATTATGATAAACACATAAAATGTATTGTAAATAATTACCGAACTTTGTAATAATTTATGTGTTTCATTGAGACTTCAAAAATTAATTTTAAATCACAGTTATGAATAACTTTATAATACAATCTCAGTTATGACTCATCGTGATAAATATTAGTGTTAAATAGAAATAACAAATATTTTATTTTTTTTATATCTGTAATTTGTTATAATTCGATTTTTGAAAAGTTATTCATTTTGTTCTAATTTATTAATATTTTTGTAACCATAATTCTTGTTTATTATCACATACATTACATCTATTAAGCAATGTATTAGTGTTACAAGGTTTTGACCCATATTATTAATGAATCATAGTTATTAATTATTATTCTGTTACATTTAAAAATGATAAAAAAAATGTATGTAAATGTGTGTATGACCACACAGATGACGAATTTTGATACGATTAGCGCATCATGACGGAACAATACTTTCATATATACATTTTATATATATACATGGAATGTGACGTCACGTGCGCAACATTCTCGCCAACACAATTTTAATTTTATTTACGGTGCTGCACACATGACGTAGGCATCATGCGCGTTAGAATTGTGTGATCATACCTGGTTAATACTATCATGGAATGTACTATATATTAATATGCTGTATTTATACTCTACTCAATAATTGTTTTAAAATTACTATATATATATATTAGGAACTTATCTATTGTAGATGAGGTGTCTATCTATAAATTGGGTAACGTAACTATTACCTACCTATACATATAAGTCTAGGGCTGTGAATTTAATGCACTATAAAATCTTAAAAAATTCATTTAAAATCCCTAAAAATGCACTTCAAATGCAAAAATGCACTAAAATATGCACTTGATTTTTTTTTTTTAACGCACTGAAAATCAAAATTATAAAAACTCGCTCACGAAAGGTGAACGTCGAATAGCAGGTACTAAACGACAATAAGTATCTAATCGTTTACTCCGGAAATTCACCGCTGATATAATCTAATCACCTTATCATTTTGAATCGTGACAAATAAGACGCTGTACTTATACAATTATACAGCATGTGTGAAATATTTTAAAACAATTATATATTTATTAAATTTAAGTTTGACCAGTGGCGTATTTTCATTCTTTTTCTGGGGAGGGGTCCTGTGGTTTATATTACCTATACCGGCTTAATAAATAAATTGTACTGAAATATTGAACACAAAATTTAACACGTATAAAATGAAAAATAAATTTCAAAATAATGTTCAAGTTATTTAAATAGGTATAAAAGTGTATTCAAACTTCAAATTATATAATATTGCCAATGTCATATACAATATTTTTATAGTACCTATTTACATAAAACATTTTTAATTAATAAAATTATTTAAGAAAAATTAAAGTGAAAATAAATTAATAAAATATAATAATAATATTACGATATTCTAGTAGGAAAAATTATTAACAAAAATGAACCGGCATCTACTACAGTTACTTCAGACTAGGCCGGTATGTAACGTATTGTGTACCCTCTCAGATTTTGGAGAATAAAAGTTTCGATAATTATTATTTATTACTTGTATCTACTAATACTCATAAAATAAAACTGATTATTTTTGAAGAAGACGTGATACTCCCCGAATTCTTGTGCAAAAACATGTCTACGTAGAATAACGATAATTCGTTTCACAGTAGCTTAAGAATAAAAACACTAATTATATCATCGAAAGTTAACAACATTTTGGATGGAATGTCATATCATTTTTATAAAATAACGACTATAAAAAATGTTACAGCCGTTTATAAAATTAAAAAGAAATTATTTTTGAATGTTAGATTGTATGCTAAATATTTAGTTCAAGTTCATTAAAAAAACGATATGACATTCCCTCTAAAATGTTGTAAACTTTCGATTTCATAATAAGTATTTTTTGCTCTTAAACCACTAAGAAACGAGTAATCGTAATTTTGTGTAAGCATGTTTATTTTAACAAATATCGCAATTACACAATAATAAAAAATGGTATTTACACAAGACTATTTTTAAATTAATTTTAAAATGTAATTAAATATATTAAAATTGTTGGATTTTCATTTTTCTTAAAATTTCATAAAAATTACCTATATAAAACCCCAAAATTGGGTGTATTACATTTTCTTAAAGGTAGTGCCTAGTAAGTACATGGTGATATAGTATAAACAGCAATAAAATATAATTATTTGTAATATTTGTAATTTCATAAAATTAAAAAAATATATATTTTTAAATTTTGCCTATAAAAAAATTACTTTTAATTTAATTTAATTACTTATATAAACAAATTTTTTTTGTTTCTGGGAGGGTCTAGTACCCCTGGACCCTTCCATAAATATGTCACTGAGTATGACATATATACAGCCTGTGTAAATTAAATATCATGTAATTCATAAAATGTGTGTAAAAATATTCATTGATGGAAATTGATAAAAAAAATACTGTAAAATGAACTAAAAATGAAAAAATGACTTAAACAGACAAACAAATGACTTAGAAAATGAAAAAAGACAAAAAATGCAAAATAAAAGTTTCAAAATTGAATTTGTTGTAACATGACTCGAATTTTGTGTTAAGAATGCTACGTTTTATAATCAGTTAAAAAAAAATGCACTTTCCTACAAATTTACAGTCCTACTGACGATAACTAATATTTTAATACCTACTTATGTTGTATTTAAAATTAATTTATTATCTATAAATAGTAGGTAGGTGTATAGTAGGTATATTTAATACTGATGAGTGAGGGAATAATTAGTTTTATACTATATTTAGGTATATTTTAGAAAACTGGATCATAGAATAGGTAATAAATTATAGAAGGGTAAAAAGTTTTCTATAACCCTATGCAAAGGAAATGGATTACTGATGGTACTTTTTTTGTATTTCCAATACAAATTAAGTAGTTTCTTCTTCTTCTCCTTTGCTTTGTCTCTCACATATTCTTTTACCCCACCGTCCTTATATCACTTGTCATTATATCCCTCCTATTTCCATCAACATACATATCCTTTACTGATCTTACTGATTCAATCTCTTCCTTCTTTAATTACCCAAGCCATCTTAATCTATTCTCTCTCATTTTGTCAACTATTAAAACTACTGCTATACTACCTCTTATATACTCATTCCTTATGTTGTCCTCTCTAGTCTCTTCACTCATCCACCTTAACATTTTCATCTCTGCTACACTCATTCTCTGTTCTCTCTTCCTAACTACTGCCCAATATTCTGTTCCATACATCATTGCAGGTCTCACCGCTGTCTTATAAAATTTACCTTTTAATCGATTAAGGTTTCTTTTGTCACACAAAACACCTGAAGCTTCTCTCCACTTCATCCGTCCACACTTAATCACATGTTTCATATCCTTTCTGAAGCCTCCATATTTCTGCACAACAGATTCTAATTACTTAAATCTCTACCTCTCCTACTACATCCCCACTTCCCCACTCAACTTTATTTCTAGTTTTTCCTTATCCTTTTTGTGTCCCTTTTCACCAAAATCATATGCTATATATTCTGTTTTACCTCTACTAATTCTTAGTCCTTTGCTTTAAAGAGTTTTCCTCCACTCTTCAAGTGTACCATTCCTTCCACAGGACTCTCCTATCAGTATTATATTGTCTGAAAACAGCATGCACCATGGTACCTCGCCCTGTATATCATTTGTTATTTCATCCATTGCCAGGGAAAATAAGTAAGGACTCAAAGTCGAACCTGGGTGCACACCCACTCTGATCCTAAAATGCACACAGACTCCTCAGTCTTGTACTCCTCTCTTTATACATGTTTTCAATTGTGTTCACACACACCTTTGGTAATCCTTTCTTCATTAATGCCCACTTCAACATCTCCTTAGGAACTCTATTATAAGCCTGCTCTAGATCAATAAATACCCATACACAATTTCCTTTTCTTTTCTCTGTACTTCTCTACAATCTATTTTACACAAAATATTGGCTCCATTATTGACCTCCTAGGCCTAAACCCAAACTGATTTTTAGTAACAATTGTCTCACTCTTTTATCTATTATCTTATAACATATAGTAATTTGTGGCATTAATTACAAACTTGCAGTGAACTGAATTCCACTCAAAATATGCTGAATACAATGATTCTTTTAAATTAAAAATAATAATATAATAGTGATTTTTTCAAGTATACTTTTTTTATAGTTACTTATGTATTTATTAATTTTTGAATAGCTATTAATCAATAATACTAATAATATTTAATATATATATAAGTTTTAAAGTTTGGAAAAATAAGACATGCTCTAATAAAAACAAATTATAATAATCATTTGGGCATATTTTTGCATTTAGCATATTTTTTTTATTAATCATTAATGTTTTTTTTTTTATAGAAATTCATTTAATTTATCATTGATTCAGAATATACAAAGTTTATATTTCACATTTGTAACTTTTAATGTATATTTTTGATTTAAATGCATAATTTGATTTAATTATATTTGAAGTTAAAAATGTTTTACATTTTTCTAGAGATTAGTTTAATGTTTTTATTAATATATGCCTATATTATTTTAGAATTAGCGTTATTTGTAATCCAAGAATTATAATTATTAGGGCCCGGATTTAAATGCTCTAAAAACTACCAAAAAAATGCTCTAAAAAATGTCTTTTAACCAAAATAATGACCTTAAAAATGACCCATTTTTATTTTATTTTTTTATTAATAAATAAAAAATGAATTAAATACATATTTAAATATTAAAGGAAATTTAAACATTTTAAATTAATAAAAATATGACTAGAAACTTTAAATAAACATTTTGTCAATGCAGGTTTTGACCGGTGAATAACATTATCATAGTTCTTGGAACTGTATTCATTTTCAATGTATTTTCAGATAGAATTTATAGTTTGATTAAAACAATTATCTATATATTAACATGTAGATAGATAAAGAAAGACTTTAACGGAATCATAAATAAAACTGTTGGTAATTGGCATGGAAAATATTATGAAAACAAATTTAAAATTTATTTTGAATTGCATAATTTTATATTAAAAACTCGTATATATAAATGTGTACTAAAAATTAATAAAATGACGAAAAATCCTAAAAAAATTCTCTAAAAATGGAAAAACAGTGAAAATGCATAATAAAAGTTTAAGTATTAAAGTCTGTGTTACATAAATCAAATTATGTACTTGAAATGCATTTTTTTTAAAGAACCCTCCAAAAAAAAAAATGAACTTTGCATTGAAATCCGAGCTCTAATAATTATTAATATATATTATTGTAGTAATGCATTTTGAATGTGTATAAATATTCTGCATTCAAACGTATTTAAATCATATGTATGAAGTAATGAACATCAATTTATACTAAATCTAGTTATATTTAGTGTCACATGTTTTATTATTATTTTACAATTTACAGGCATATAATTGTATATACTCTATTCAAAATGAGATCAGTAGACGAAGACGACGTGTTTTCGTTAGCTTCGGTCATATGATGTTAACCGGTTTCTCTACCAAGTCGACCGTTTAATATACGGCACTGGCTGATATACCGACCACAAGATATGAAATAATATGCTACATCGCACCTCGTGCCGCTCACCGAGTAGGCACGATACATTTTAAATTATGTGTTTACTTTAGTTGTCAATACTATAAGGGTACAAAGCTCCCATTAGCTGTAACGTGTGAGCAAAATCATGGAAAGAAGCCACACCCCTACGCACAAGTTGCCCGCCGTCTACTGATCTCATTTTGAATAGACTAATATTTTTAATATTAATATTTTTAGTGCATATATAAAACATATTTGTTTGGTTTTATGTGCATAATTAATTTTTATAGTTTATCAATAAACATTCTTAATTCTAAAATGATGACAACTAATTGAATTTGTTATTTTTACAGTTGATTGCCGCACCAGTAATGGCAAGTTTAGCTGTTGGAATTGGAGTGCCAATATTATTATTCTATGTTTACGGTGTAGTTCCAGTATCGCTGTGTCGATCAGGTGGCTGTGGTGTCACCACATCCTCAAATGGAGTACATTTTGATTTTGATGAAGAGCACAGTGCCCCTAAAACAGTTAATGTTGATTTCTTCACAGCACCTGGTAAGTTATAACTTAATAGCAATATTTTGAATATTTATTATAATATAAGTCTTATATTGTTTATAGACAGTGATACGGTTAGTCATGGTGCTGAAATTGGCAACCCTTCCATTGGAGAACCATCATTCTGGAATGATTGGGATGGTGAAACTGCTTTGGGGAGAGATGCTGATCGTGAATCAGCTAGTACTGTTGCATTAGCTGGCAGTTTATTAGCTCAAAAGTAATTATATTTATTTCATAAATCAAATGAACAAAGTGAAATATTCAAATATTAAAAAAATATCAAAAATAAAAAAAATTATATAGGTATATTATATGTATTATATATCAGTTGTTGGGAAACTAATACCATAAAAATGTCTACAGTAGTTGCATATTTGCTGCCAGGGCTCTTTTTTGGCGTGCATGAACTATAATTTCTTACAAAAATTCCATTGTGACTAATAATTGTAATATGTCAATTTTTTATAGCAATATTTAAGATATTGAATTTTGATTATTAATTATGATTGTACAGTTGTATATTATTATTGTCTTGAAAAATAATTAAACTATTAAATAAAAATTAAATAAATAATCTACCTATAGTATATATCTATAGTTATAACAGTAGAGTATAAAAAATTATATTTTGAATTAAATTAGATTGTATCTATACTTACATATATTAAATCTAAACTTAAAGCTAGTTATCTATAAAAGTTGAAATTAAAATTTTAATGAGGAAATAAATAGGGTTTGAAGTTATTTTACATTAATTTGGGTTATTTTGTAATATCTAAATTGTTTACCATGTGTAGAATGTACAAAATTAATTTAATTATGTTACACAAGAGTGGACAATAGTGAGACAGAATCGATGCGGTCAGGCCAAAAAACTTCTGCTGATGTAGGTGAAGAAACACAGTCACAATCACAGCAGCCTCTCAATTTGTCTTTAAGCTCATTAGAAGAAATTACTGCCGATTTGATGCGACGAGTATTGGGAAATGATGATGAAACTGATACTCCAGCAACAGCAATTCGATCACGTAGCACTACTACTGAAGTGCGTTTTGGCAATACTGTCAGCATTATTGCTCCTCCTGGAATGGATTCCCACCAAAACTTTTTACCATTTAGGTATATAATCTCACATACTTATATAGTAAAAGTTAATACATTTTGGATTTTTAAGTTTGATTTAAAATAAATGTTTGATATGTAATACTAATGTTATTTAATTTTTCCAGAGGTTTTGTACGAAATTTACTATGTAGAACATCGAGTGAAATGCCAGCAAGCTCATAATCATATTTATTGAACAGTATGGAATTAAACTACCGCATGGGCTACATTTTGCTCTCAATTAAGCTGGTCTTACTTACTATTGTGTTTGATACTTTTATTAAAGTTTTGTTTTTGTGTTTCTAAAAATATTAATATATACAAATATACCTAATTTTTCCTTTAAAGCGACTGTGATTACTGGGGTTTTTATTACTATATATGCTTTTATTCTCATTGTTAAAATGAATTATTTATCATTACTCACTCATTACAAACAAACTGCCTACCGTATTTTTACAAACTTTTACAGTATGAAAATTTATATATCGTATAAAATTAAAAATATTGGGACAAGTTACATTTTTCAGTAACTTTATTTATTTGTCTTAAGATTAATTTTATTGCATTATATATACTATATAGCTATTAAAATAGTTTTAGTAACCAAAATATTGATATTTGTGTTATTTTTTACCCCAGATTTGTGTTTTTAAAATAATTTTAATTATAAGCAATTTATAATTACCTATTGTAAAGATATAAGAACAAACCTCATTCCTAAATACCTAGCAAATATTATTTTGTGTATTTAGTTATAAAATACTCGCAGTTGAAACAATAAACTGCCAAAAAAATTATGCTTACGCATTCAATTTTTTTTTTTTTTTTATTCCTGTTACCTATGATTATCATCTGACAAATTGGGCTGACATATCAACTGTTAAAATAAAATAGATAATTCACTACAAATACTTATGTTTTAAAATAAAGGACAAGCATTTAAAGTATTTTTGTTTAGTTTAATTTTTTTTACAAAACACAATAAACATTTACAAAATATTTAGATACCTACATATTAACGTTTATTACTTAATTCATGACAAATTTAAATTATCAATATCTATTAAGTACCTTTTATTTAGTATTTTCTCCAGACGGCATTTTACATGATTAAGTGTAATGGAGAGAAAAAAAAACAATATATATATATATCAAATACTTAAAATATGGTAAATTAAATAAGTGACAATATCAGAAACACACAGCGTTTTTTTTTTTTTTTTTAGGGGAAATGTGAGGGTGCT
>JAIPRL010003632.1:0-5000 GCA_025469235.1 Pemphigus obesinymphae
TACAATTTTTTTTTTTTTTAGTAAACTATTTCACTCAAATTGGTGTCATTCTCTTCAGTTTATAATATATATAGGCTTTCGTTTGATATACAATTAACATGGGTACTTTTATATATATATATATATATGTTAATGGTACTTACGTATGTAAATGTAATCGACAGAGGAGGCATTTGGCTAATGGAAAAAGTTATAATTTTATCCCACCTCCCCTCATCATTCACAGATATTTTAATGCTAGAAATCATATTGAATATGATTTCAAGCTATATATATATATATATAGGTACATTATATACACACATAACAGTAATAAATAGCATAGAATATACATTTTTTATCTGGTTAAAATATACACAAAATAATCCACAGGGACGTCATTTGTCATGGTCTATTTTTGTAATACATAAATCAATTCACTAAAATTAACTTTCATACATTTTCTTCAGCTGAAATAATTTAATTAATCAAAAACGAGTAGTAAATATTTACAAATATTATTTTAAAAGTTCTCAACATCAATTTCCAAAATTTATAACATTTTAACAATAAGTGTCTACAAGATATATAAACGTACATAATATATATATAATATTTGGTCATACTTGCAACTGGAATAGTTGAAAGTATAGAACAAAGTTGTTAATAAATTCACTAAAATTTGTCAATCGACACTATGTAATATATATATATATATATATGTATTGTATAATTATTATTTTAATTAAAAAAGAGGTGTATGAATGGCTAAATCTGTTTGAAGTTTACAAATTAAATTAATATTTTGTATCCCGTTCAAATTTTTGAATTTACGTTACTGTGTTACCCGTTATATATATTATTGTGTTTGTATTATATTATAATAATAATATACCTCTCAATATATATATATATATACATACCTATAGACGACATTGTAAGTGAAAAAAAATATGTTCGTATATAAATAATTCATTTTATATTAATAATAAGGATATTATATTATACGTGTAACATTGTTTGAGCATGTTTATAGAAGTAATAGTACCTACTATAAATTCAAAGTTCGTTTTTGTATCTGCATTTAATAGAAATGTTTAATTTTTTATTAGCTGAGTGATGGAATAAACTCGTGTACTTTTGCATCAGAAGTAAAGAAGAAATATAGAACGATTTATTTCTTACCTACTAATTTTTCTTTTTTTCTTTAGCTAATTAAAAAATATTTTAGTCGAAGGGTGTAATGAAAGCATGAGATGAATCAATAAAATCTATACATTACTATTGTATTTTTACCATCTAATTTTGTTTTTGGCAGGACCCGTTTGGGGCAACTTTTGAAAAAAAAAAAATACATCCCATTTTGACCAATTTTAGTGACCCGTTTGGAGTTAGACCACCATTTTTATATCCATTTTATCACGCATAGGACCATATATTTTTGGCTTGGTTAATAATAATTCTGCTCCTCGTTATTATTATCAGTATAATAGATATTTTGTCAAGATATTTTATATATATTTATTTAGAAATCGTTCAATGCTTATACTATACTCGTATATACTTGGGTACACAATCGGTCGGTGTATTATATTATATACGCGTATGTACATAGTCTTATAAAATGAATTATTATTATCGCTTTGAAATAAGTAATAACTAATATAGTACCTATACGTAATTAATAATTATTGATATATAAATTGAGGACGTGTAAAATTGGTCCAGATGGTTTACAAAAAAACTAATCTAAACCAGCTGCGGTTTTATACGAGTGGTGCAAACGTATTGCGTTCTGTTTTTTCGCCAATCAATCCTATTGCGATAATCAGGATTTGGGGCTATAAGTCAGTCATAATAACATGGATAATGATACCTATTATTTACTAATACACATTTGGACTTGGCATATATTTACATTTGAATGAAATATAGGTCGGTTATCGTTTGGCGTGCGGCTGGCCGTTTTACCTGCTCCTAAAATTCGTTTTTATCGTTTCCACATCGTCGCGCGCGTACAAAAGGACCAAAAGGGATTAAAAGGGTGCCGCAACACTACTCGCATTTTATATGGTTATAGGTCAGGTCAAAACGAACCCGCCACGGCCGCGGTCATCAAATTAATTATGGGTTACACGTCAGGGGGTCAATTTTTGACTGTAATATGAGAAATTGAGAAAAATGAATAGTACCGAATAGAAGACGTAAACTACGACCTTAATTATTATATAATAAACTAAAGATATAAACTTATCCTTGATTATTAACTGCGATAAACAACGCGTCAAAGTTGAACAACTTATAATGTGACCGTAACTTCACTATATGTAATCTTGAATTTTCAACTATTTGTCTTTCGTTTTCACTTAAAATTAGTACATAATAAAATAGATATGAAATATGTACAATGATATATTTACATTATATATATATGAATTTTGCAAATATAATTTATATATTAACGGATAACTGGCAAAAACGCTGTAATAATAAAATGATACGACAATATTTAAGTAGACTGCGTCGTATCAACAAATTCAAAATTAACCTCAGGGCTCAGACCATAGAAATATGACCGTGAACACATAAACCTTTTATAATATTTAAACTGATATAAATTTTGGTCAAATAAGGTCAAAACATAAAATTATGTATATTATAGTATGTTGACACTATTTTCTCTTCTGTTAAAAAAAACCTCACCAACAAAATCACAGATGATATTGCACACGGCATCACTTCAATTCCACTAAAAAATAACATCATAATATTGTACGAACAATTTTATAAGAACTAAAGGATGAGGTGACTTAAAATATATTAAAATGAAATATTTCACTAAGATTTAAAAATAAGAGAAAAATCGGTATATTCGAGGTATATTATCAAGGTAGTTCGGATATAGGTAAAATATCGCAAAAAGTGAATATTTGATTATTAGGTAAAATTGTAGATAATTTAATCACATAATAGATATATACGAGTAGTTAAAAATTTGTATCGTAGTTAAAAACTGAAATAAAAAACTCTAAGCTATTAAATTTAAACAAAAAATGAATTAATATTGCTAAATTCGAAATTATAAAATGCTAAAATTTCTTTCAGATAAATAAATATCACATACTTACATAATACATTTACATAGGTAGTATACAAATTTTATACACGGTAAACAAATATCTTTACTAACCCGTGACAACGGAAGATTAAGACAACGATAAGCACGTAGCCAGGAATTAAAAATTTTTGGCCGCTATCAGTTGATGAGCAAATATAATCCGGTCAGTAGGGGAAGCAGTTTTCTGGTGGGATAAATACAGATGGATATTATGTTGAATTTAGAAACAATTTCTACTGAAAAACGATTCGGAAAATGTTTTTGAAATATGTATAGTGTAATATCTTTATATATATATTTCTTCTGTCCGTGTGTAAGTATTCAAACTCCTCCTAAACGGCTGGACCGATTTTAATGACATTTTTTATGTGTATTAGAGTGGGTTCCTGGATGGTTTAGATTCACGATTGGACCCGGTAGGTGAGGCGCTGCAATCTAGTTCTAGGAATTTCATTTTTAAGATTTTTTGCATATCATAACATAAACCCCAAAATTTCACCCCACCTCAATATTTTTAAAATAAAAAAAATCATAAGTTCCCGAATAATTGACTGTTAAAACCTTCTGAGAAGTTCATGAATAATTGACCTCCTGAAGTTTGTGCACCATATATGGCGCTGATGTCGAATTCTGTGGTATTTGTAAATATAAAATACTTTTTAAACAATCTTAATTCAACTTTATTAAAATAAATTAAACAAATAAAGTATGTAAGATACTAAACACTTGAGCAAACGAAGTTGCACGGGATTATACAGAAAAGTTTCTTAAGATTGAAAAAATATTTAAAACAGAACAATTTAATCCGGGCAACGCCAGATAATTCAGCTAGTTATATTTTATAATAATAAAAACATACTCTGTGAAAATTTCAAATTTTTAAGCCCCCCTTTTTCAGAATTACGAGGAAGTAACTCGTTTTTTTTTTTTTTTTGCCTCCTCGGCTTAATTTTTTTCTTATGCATTTATCGAAAAAGTATTAAAATCAGAAAATAACTTTTTAAAAATACCATCCTGATTATATTTACTACCGGGAAATGGATAGGTTACACCTAACACATGTAACGATTGGATCATAGAGCGTGCGTAAGAGTGTAGGAAATCGTACTTTTGCTGCACATAATATTTATTTTCGATTTGAACACAATGAACATGTTTAATGAGCTTGAACTAAAAGTAAGAAATTAACATGATTACTTACACGAATATATATATTATGTATAATAATACATAAAATAATAAATATTATTTTATCATTAAAATGTTTACCATCAATACTAACGATAAACTGTATGATTTACAGTTCAACCAATAGTTCTATAAAAAAGATTTGTCTGGTTCTTTCTCACAATATCTTGAACCAGACAAGTCCATTTAGGTAGGTACTCAATAACTCTATAAATAATATAACTTAGCTCATTCTTGCATACAAATGTAAAAAGAAAAATTTCTGTAAGAAACTATCAAAAAGTGGACTTGTCTGGATATTGCAGGCCTTCAATTTATGTATTGGTTTTGATTATTTTTTAAAGGGGGAGGGGGAGTACAAAAAAATATTGATAACCCAATATAAATTTTGAACATGATTAGGCCATATCTATTTTGTAATTTTGGCTAAGCGCCTGTGTGCAAGCCTGTATGTATTAGATTATCCATAAAGTCTTCTAGTCTAGAAAAAAAATTAACATCACTCATTAGCTCCCTTGCACCACTCGGAATCTAAAAAGTTGCACATAGGTAATAAGTTATAAATATTTATATTTATGTTTATTTTTGCTGTCTGCAAGTGT
This sequence comes from Pemphigus obesinymphae, assembly GCA_025469235.1. Lineage (NCBI taxonomy): Eukaryota > Metazoa > Arthropoda > Insecta > Hemiptera > Aphididae > Pemphigus > Pemphigus obesinymphae. Next base: position 4,888 of record JAIPRL010003632.1, read on the forward strand.
AAGTTATATAATATACGATTTATACAATTATTATCTGTGCTTACAAAATTTTAAGGAGGAAAACTCGGGGGGTCACCGACTTTTCTAAGAGCCCTTCCTTGGCTACGTGTGTC
>JAIPRL010003632.1:7500-12629 GCA_025469235.1 Pemphigus obesinymphae
TTCACTTTAAATTTGGTTCAATATATTCCAGAGTCAAACTTTGCTAAAAAACAAAAAAATGTACAAATTTTTAATTATTTTAAAATTGAAAGTTTTTAATTTCACTTAATTCAAAACGTTCTAAATATTTAATGTTTTTCATTGTTATGTAGGTAATGGATAATTACGTTATTTTATATAGACTCACTTATATACTTAATAATATAACTCGGAATTACTGCTCTCCTTATACCTACTTAAGTACAATATATACATGAGATCAAATGCATTAATTTATTGTAAAGTAAATATAGTACAATTATATAAATTATATATAGTACAATAGTATAGTATAATACCATTGGTTTGATTTATCTATGGTATAATACATTGTAATTGGTATGCTAACACTTTGTATCATATTGTTCGTGTGAAAATTTGTTTTGCAATTTAACGAAATTTAATCAAAAACAATATGATGATTAATGACATATCCCTCTATACTGGATTCATTTTATTCTTTTCGGACCTATAGAGACGATATATTGTTATACGCATCCGTATATAGTGTAATATATATATATATATATATATATATATATACATGTATATGATATTGTATAGGTATTACAGTGATATTTAAATAAGTTTAATTTTAAGTTGCGATATTTATTATTTTAAAGTGACGTAATTTGGGGAGTGGGAGGGATCATTTGATTCCGTCTAATTTTTAAAGGCTTACTGGGCCGATCGTTTGGATTATTAATATGTCAGTCAGTAAACTACAGAAAAATTCACTTTTTCTTTGCTTATTCACGTTTTAAAAAAAGTATATTTCACACGAGAAAAGTAAATATCAAAAACCATAGGAGAAATAAACATTTATTATTTGTAAAGAGGCCGAACAAAATTTGGACCCCATCTAGTAAAACCTAAAATGACGTCACTATATTAACCTAATAAGTCTTAACCAATTGACTCTTTATATGACACGAATCTATGGACTTCATTGTTTTATTTTGACACTTCGACGAGTGGCTTGAAATGTATATTATATTATATTGTATGGCAGACAGGGAAAACAAATCGTGTGTGCAATGTCCTCCTTGTCCATTCGTATACCACAATATTAATAATAACAATGATGAATTATATCAGCTTCAATTCAGATTTTTAAGTGCAGAAATTATACAAAATCCCTTTTAATCACATTATATTATAGCCCAGACGAGTTAATAATACCTATAGATACACAATCAGTGTACCAATTTTTAAATATTAAAATAATAATATATTTTCCGTAAATATATGTCCGAGGCGGGTATTTGTGAATTTGAAAAAATTTGAAGTAAAATATCCTGACCCTTCAATCTTTGCATATACATAGGTACTATAATAAAGTATCATAAGTTAAAAATCAAAGTGTATAACTATAGTTATAAATTCTAAAATTTAAAACTATTAGAGGAAAACACACGTAGATAATGCAGTTAATTTGAGGATTGAGTGCTTCTCACTCAAGGGCGTTATTTGAGGAATTTAGACTGCACTTTTGAAATCCCGTTATTTATATGTGCGTCATATTTTATTATAATTGCACCGATATTATAAAATTTTGAAATGATAATTAGATTATTACACTGCCTACACTGAGCAACTGCACCGTCAATACGATTATACATTACCTATATACTTTATACCATATATTTTGTAGATTGAAAGATTAAATCCGAAAAAATTTTATAGGTATATTTTAATATTTTAAATATTAATCAATAAATTATAGAAAAAGTCTATTCTGAAAAATAATTAGTGATTTAAAAAATGGCCTAGTAAAACAAAAAATTGGCCTGCATCAAATGTTAGTTCTCCAATTTAAAAACTAAAATGACGTCCCTGTTCCGATTAATATTTAAAAACCATTTGACGGAAAAAATACATTTGAAAAATTGTTTACCGTCAATTGTTTCGGCTTATTTTTATCGTAAGATAATTACTATTTTCTGGAAATATTTTTAGCTGCATACACTGTATATTTTTATTTTCGCATCTAATAAAGGAGAGGAGTGTGAATTAAAAAAAAAATTCTTAAACAAATACTTCAGGTATACGAGTATAAATATTTGTAGAGTTTCCAAAACATAATTATGAAAAAATATTACTAAAAATTCAAAATATATACATTGTCTAAGCCCAAAGGCAAGAGGTTACCTCTTTAATCTGTCCTATCTTTTATTAAAACCCTTATCTTTTGTCCCGATTTAAAGGCTCTGTAATTAAAATTTAAACGATGTATATATATCCTTAAAGTTTATATAGTTAAACATAATATTATATTGCCAGGGTGCTACTCATGAAATTTTCAAGTTCATTATTCATATTAATGTCTTTTTTTAAAATATAATTTGGTTATCTATGTTTTAAAATAGATCGATGATATCTATACGGGCATATGATGTATCCAAAAAACCTAAGCTCAAAAATATATTGTATGATAAATATGATAATATATGTATTTTCAAACTTTCCGGCTTATTTGCAATTAAAAACTTTGAAAATATTTTATTATTCAATAAATCAAATTCTCAAATGCACTATAACTATATTCTATACTATAACGAATTTTAAAAATTGAAAGTAAAAAACGTGACATTGACCTCAGCCCTTGAAATATTCTGATATTCGTACAACACATTAAACGTGTACCTATGTAATGAATTAAATTTTAATTCATTTTTTTCTCCGAATGACCTTTCTTTATTTTTACCATAAAAACGATAATATTATGTAGAAATGTAGAATTGCCTAATTCGATTAATACAATCGTTAATTTCGGACTAAACATTGAACTTTTCGTACCTACCACAAAAAGTGCATCGTACTGCATACAGTTTTAGGGGCTGACCACGGAATTATTTTAAAACGATATCAAATAACGTGCAGTGTCAAATGCACGATATTACGTTAAACGTAAGTCTAAACACACTGGAAAAATATTACGTCCGGCATAATAATATGCAACGACAGTGCGTGACATGAAATAAACGGAAACATTTTCGCGTTGCAGTAAAACACGATTGCTTGACGGCCGCATCTGCGTCGGCGGCCGCGGCCACGGTGGCGGCTGCAGGGGACGGGCGTTTCGTCATCCAAGACCTGTCGTCGTCGGTGCCGTCCTACTGGACGTCGGGCGCCGAACAACTGCAGACGTCCGTGGTCGGCAGCACGGCTTCGTCCTCGTCGTCTTTCGTGGACGACGAATCCACTTCGTACGAGGACATCGCGTACAACGGCAATTACGGCCCGTCCTCGGCGCTGCAGGCCGCAACGACCGCGGTCAGTTGCAGTGCCGATTACGGAAGCCTTCAACTCCATCATCACCTGCAGCAGCAGCAGCAGCAGCAGCAATACGGTAACGGCGGTTACTACGATGGCGGTTATCACTTGGCGGGCTATGACGACAAGCCGCCGTACGACAATAACAACGCGGCTGACGCGTGCGACATGAACACGGCGGCGGCCGTCGCTTACGGCGACCCGTATGCCCAGCTGGATCGACTGCAGCAGCCACCGGTGCAACAGGTATGTATACGGTTTTGTTGTGGGCCCCGCGAATTGGACACGTTCTGTGGAACGGGAGCCCTACTGTTGCAGAGCAGGACTCGGAAGTTATAGCCCTACGAACAACAACACTTTGTAATGCGTCGTCACTTATATCATTATATTTTAATATTTAGCGTATGATAAGAAGATGTAGGAGGATGTCAGCGCAAACGATTTTCAATGAAAAACTCATTGCTCATAAATTACCGACTTACAAACGTCTTAGAAATATGACACGAACAGCAAATTATAGACAACAACATTATCTAGTGCCCTATGCAGATTTTTTTTCGAGAGTTATATTTCTTTTAGAAAATCAAAAAAGTTAGTTTTTCAATAACTCATAAAATGTGTCTAAATTTACATATTGCAAAACGTCTCCGCAAGGCGCTGGATAATGTGTTTCTTTATCATTTCCTTTTTTGTTTCTTCTTTCTACGATATTTTTAAGTTGTTACAAATGAAAAATGCAAAATTAATATTTTCAATAAAATTGTAATAATTCATAAAAAAACATCCAAAATAAAGAATGATATAATAATGGGGGCAAATTATTATTCATTTTAAAATGCATATAAACATTTTTCAATTATTAGATTTCTTTTATTAAAATTTTCTAAAAATTGCATAATGCATATATAGAATCCCTTATAAATGACCGTGTTGACATCCTCAAGGGGCCACAATACCCGATTTGTAAGGGGTTATATATAAGCAAATTTCAAGAAATATTAGAAATAAATAAAATTCTAACAATTTAGAAGTATTCAAGCACATTTTAAAATTAATCTAAAAATAGACCGTACCCATTTAACTTTTTTTGTTGTCTAAGTAAGCGTTCAAGTATTACGTAAGCACCTAGGGGGAGGGAGGGATCTGTCGTGTGCTTACATTTGCTGACAAGGGGTATGGGGGGGGGTAGAACCATGATGACGTCAGTAGTAATAAAAAAAATCTAAATATGTACATAAATATGATATTATTTTTATCAAAATATGTATAATAAAATTCAAAATATATAACAAAATTTTTCATTTATTTTTAATTAATTCATATAAAATTCGAAAATTTTTTTTTATTAATTAATAGGAGGGGATCGTTGGATATGTGCTGACAAAATAAAGTAGGGGGTCTGACATTTGCTGACAATTGCTAACAAGGAGGAGGAGGGGGTCTAAAAAGGCCAAAAATGTGCTGACGTAATACTTGAATGCCCTCTAATCATGAAAATTCCGCCTAAAAGACCAATAAGCTTGTTAAAATTATGAAACTTTGGAAAATCGAATTTTAAATTTACAAACAGATTTGAATGTGTCGACCTATCTTCTAGGGGTCAATGGAGACATTTTTCTTTATTATTACAGATTAAAATATTATCAATAAATATAAATAAATACCCAGTTTCTACAAAAAGAATTTGTTTTTATTTAACAAATACGTATTTCGAAAACAATGTTCTCATCTTCAGTGTTAAACAACTACTAAACTTAAACAGTAGTTGTTTAACACTGAAGATGAGAACATTGTTTTCGAAATACGTATTTGTT
>JAIPRL010003632.1:16820-32721 GCA_025469235.1 Pemphigus obesinymphae
CCTATATCCATTTTAAGACTACTTATAAATTTTTGACAAGTTTTATGCCGGCTGTCAACCTGACGCAACCTCAATTAGTCGACTTCTACGACAGGCATGAGGAAACCGTGGAGGTATTCTTAGCCCCTTCCACAGGGCAAAATACCGCATCGATCTGTAAAGACAATAATACTTTCTAAATATAAATAATTCTACAAGTAACTCAACACCAAAATAATAATACTTTCATTCTGTATTCTGCAGAATAATTATTATTTCCGGTATTAATATTAATATACATATTATTTATACGTATATACATATATATATATATATATATATATATATTCAGAATATACCAACATAATTTTCAAATAACATATTTAGAATACTTATTTTAAAAAAAAAACTACGAGCATATATACAATTTATTTCACAAAAATTAAAGTATTTGCATATATTTTTTAGTTTATTAACCCTACCCGCCAAGACATTACCTATAGTATATTGTTTAATGAAGGTTTTTTTTTTTTTTTTTTTACAAAATAAATAAATATATGTACTGTATAAAATGCGTTGAAATTATAAAAATATAAATAATTTTTACTGTCGCATAAAAATAGAATAATAAGTTATATATTGTCTAAATATATACGCATCGTAACTTATACGTTATACACGTAATAATATTAAACAGCTGGTTATTGTTTACGGTTTGAATACATTTCTAGCACAATAACTGAATCAAAATTAATATCACTCATCCTACCCCTTTTTCGTGTAAAAACCGCACTCCGGCCGATATCGCACGCTGCACTGCACCCTTTCTGGCAATGCACGGGATGGCAGAAATGTATACAACTAACTCTATATTATATTGGGTACTTTACTTACCTCGAATATTTGTGTTCTTTACACCGACAATACTGAATTATTATTTTCATGATCAATAATAATGTAATGCCCGCCGTATAAACCACAATAAATTCCTGATGAAATATGGATATTTTTACGAAAACGATTTTTTAAATTGGAATACGAATAATGCAATATTAAAGTGTACGTATTCGACAAATGTCTATTATCTACTAGTAAACTTATTCGACCGTAAAAAAAATCCATTAGAAAACAATGAATTTAAAAAAACATTTATTCGGATAAAAAAAAAGAAGTCTTCCACTGACTATATATGTCTACATATTATTTAACACAACGACTAAAATAAAATGAAGTTTCCCGTTTCGACTTGTACGCGCGTATAATGTGTTATTTAACCGAAAGTGATTCACATAAAATATATATTACGCGCCTATAATATTATTATCGCGATATCGCATATACGCCCGTCATATGGCCAAAATACGATTTAATGCACAATATGATTTTTAATACGTCACGCGTTTGACCCAGCTCGTAATTAAATAACGCCCACCGATAACGTCGTGCGACCGTCCCCCTCGTTTAGCATTTGCGGTAATTACCAGCAATCGACTATAAACCATAACCGTGTTCCAACACACTTATAATAATAATATCATCGCCACATTATACCTAAATTTAGTCACGGGGGGGGGAGAGGGGTAGAGGGTTAGGAATCGTGTGCGAAAAATATACATATATTCAGGCGAGACACGTGACGCTTTGAAGGGCCAGAGTAAACTACAGGGACTAAATAAATAATAATATATATAACTACATATATTAGGTATAACGATGACCATGTATTATGTAGTACGTGCGCTGGTCCAGGCACAGTATATTATATAATAGTTACGGGGTGAGCAGGGCCGGAACAGCGATAAATAAGGGTGTATATTGTTATAGTGATTTAGTTATAATCATATTTAAATTTTCTGTTCCTAATGTGCTCCAGAGTCCTTACACCCCAATTTTTCAAGAACTTTTGAACGGGAAATTTTTACGAAATTTCTAAGAAAAATTTATTAAAACATTCTTGTGTTAGTACCTATCATTTTTCATTGGTGTGTTATCACGATATTTGTTAAAAGTAACGTTCACGCTCTATACGATTACGAATTTTCTCTGTATAATCGCAGAGTCAAAATGTATACGAAATATGAAAGATGAGAATATTTACCGTGCTCTATATAGCGTGCAGTTTCTTTCAATATGCTTTTTCAAGAGTCTAAAATCCGTGATTGAAAATCGTGAAATTTTAAAATTTAAAAAAAAAAATTAATAACTAAAGAAACTCCACTCTACGGCATAGTAAATATTCTTATCTTTCATATTTTGTATACATTTTGACTCTACGATTGCCAAGGAGAAGTTGTAGTTATAGAGCGTGAACGTATTTTAAAACCGCTAAAATGGGTGTGTAGCATCCTCTTAAGAGGTACGATTTTTTTTTATATATCTTAAACTCTTTAAACTGTATATATGTTTCTTACAATAATAAAAAGTACAAAGCATGTTTATTTACGTTTGTTTTATATTTAAAATTATGTTCTTGGTATTTATAAAAGTGCAAAAGTTATAGAACTATATTATGTAAAGCGATGTATTTAAATTGTATGTTTCTTAAATACATCAAAAGGTACAAATGTTAATTTGAGAGAAATTTTTTTTCGGGACTGAATGGGTGTTGGTATAATATGATATGTTAGTGACCAGTGATCAATATTTGAAAATTGATAACAATATTATTGATACAATAAAATTGATCATGTTGTGCGGGGCCTGAGAAAGCAAATGCGGACGTAGTGTTAGGTTAGTTTAGGTTATTTTAGTTTTCAAGTTTCATTTTAAGAAAATGAACAAATTCGCGAAATTAGTTTAATTTAATTCTTTTTAAACTAGTTCACGAATTAATTTATATTTTAAACGGACACCGAGGTCTGATTCTTTCCTTTAAAAAAAAAAATGAAAACCTATTCAAAACTGTAATTTTTTCACTCCACTATCGTGACGATCATTAAAAGTTAAAATAATATACAATTTTATTTATTTATCTGCACATAGATACCGGGCACGAAACGTCCTTTGGGTCCGAACACCGATGATCATCAACATCAACACGACGAATCGATGCAGTATCCCCACAAACGGAGCAAAGGCCGGACCGGATGGCCACAGGACGTTTGGGCTTTGGAACTGAAACAGGAACAAGTGTAGCGCACGTTCCGTAATATTATATATTTTATATTATATTACGTGTAAATACCAACACAGTTACCACGGTTAAGGATATAATCAACTGCACAGCGCGATAGCTGCCTGGGATAAAAACAAAATTGAGAAACCCGAAGTTTATTTTTCAAAAACCATAACAACTATATGATCGTAAACCGAAAACCTGCAGTTCATCTCGTTTTTCACCTTTAATTAATGTATATTTTTCAATTTTTAGAATATTTAATATGTATATAATATTTACTGTTCAGTATAGGTACCTACTATATGTTTTCCAATACTTTCGATTTTTTATGTCACTATAGGTAATTGGGGTAACCTGCAGTAGTGTATTTGAATTAGTTTATTGGGAGGAAGGGGAGGGCCAAAGTGAATTTTTAAATTCTAAATCCTAAATTTGTAAATTGATAAAACGCTTTTATTAATATAAAACTTTAAATTTGACTCGGGTTTTTGGATACAAAAAAACCCTACCTGTATACCTCGGGCGAATAAAAATTTTGGACAATTTTCCAATTTTCAACCCTTTAGGCACGCGTGCACCTGCGTTATTGCCACTTGCAATTTTCGTGTAGTTTTAAATTTTTTGACTTTAAAAAAATTGATTTTTAAAATTTGAAGCGGTTTTTATTTGATTTAGAAGTCAATGGTCTTACGTGAAAATGACTTCAAAAAATTCACTCTATTCCAAAAATAGTGTCAGAAATTGACAAAACAATACTACCTATATAATAAAATTTAATTTTACTAGTTTCAAACAACTGTAAATTGATGAATTTTTAACACCAAATTTGAATAAGTCGAATTTCTTTTTGTTGATATCATGACCTCAATATTTTTAATTAATCAATATTCAGTGATCGTACATATTAAATAAGGTATCCCGTCAATAGATAGCAGCGGTCAATTGGTAGTAAAAAATTAAAAAGTTAAAAATTATAATAATTAGGGCTGGGAACTTAATACTTTATATACGCTTATACATAAAACAAATAAATATTTGATGTGCCACATATATATACATATGTACGTACATATACCATACACATAAGTATTTAATGATAATAGAGTTATATATAGTGTAATAGTATTTAAATTAAATTTTGTAACTATATTACTTTATTTGAACAACTTGCATATTATAATATGTTCGACCAATAATTAGATTCTATGTGTAATAACTATTATAACCAATAATAACATAATTGGGTTTTTATTTTTTATGACATTACCAATTGTCCGCTATCGATTGTCGTATATCCATTAAATAAAACGTTATAGTTTAAAAAAAAAATCAACGAAGAGGAACCTATCCCCCCCCCACAAATACGCCATTGCTAGTAACAATATGTTATGGTGACAAACGGTTGCCAGTAGTTATACAAACTATATTATTTTTTTCAAATGAAAAACATTATTTTTGCTGCGAATTATTATTCAAATGGGATTTTTTTTTTAATGTTTATCTACTATATAAGCAGACGTATCTGAATCAACATTAAAAAAAAAAAAAAAAAAAAAAAATCGTAGTTCTTAATTCTTCATTGCCTACCGAGTTGTTTAAGTTGAAAGCATATTATATAAAATGTGTAATAAAACTAGGTATTGGCAAACGGTTTTGAATAAGCTATACTTAAACACAGTGCGCTCAAATTCGGAGGGGAGGGAGCAAGGAGCGGAGCTCTTCTACTATTTCGAAATATTTTGACAGCTCTCCCACTGATTATATATATTTTACGGTACACGATTTTTAAAAGCCTGATGTAGCACCCTTTCTTCTATTTTTCCAATTCGACCCACTGCTTGAACATCTCAAAACCAATTGATATACATATAGGTAATTAAGGGTTGATTTATGAGTATAATTATATTTGCTTGAGATCATATCATTGTCTATGACGATAGTAACACGTGTCAAGTCCTCGAGAAACGGTCCAATAATACGTATTATATTCTTAATGTAATCAAATATGATAATAATTATGTCTTTATACAATTAATCCCATATATACTGACGTGTAACGTTATATATTGTTGTTGTAATATATCTTTAATCGTGCCGGTCACACAGTAGTTATTTATTCCGGTAAACGTATACGGTATACTTACGTCATTTTTTAAAAATATCTACATTATTTTTCTATTATGAAACGAGAGAAAAAAGATTGGAAATTTGTTTTTTTTTTTTAAATTGTAATACAAAATATTACCGTATGAATGCCACGTCATTTCCATACACTTGTACGATATATAAAACTATACGGTATTATAGTCTTATATATATATATATATATATATTCGTATTGCGAAATACGTCTGTGTATACGTTTTATACATTGTAAATTGATTAATTTTAACAGTGGCGTAGCCAGGAGGGGTGACCTATGCCGTTCACAACAACATACTCCATCGATAAATCTTCAAGTAAATAATACATGCACTATAAGTACTTACACATTTTAGGTACCTGCCTGCCTATATACCTATATGTCTTATCTGCATTTCGATGACGTTAACAGGACCAAAAAATATTATCGTTCTTTGAGTTTCATTTATTCGAAAAAAAAATGAAAAAATAGAAACAAAAATAAAATGTAAAATTTGAATGAAACCGAAATTGAAATTTGATTAATGATGGAGGAGGAAAAATATAAACGTATAGACGGGTAGAAACCCTTTTCGAAATTTCATTCCGACTACGCCACTGTCATAATATTATAATGATAATATATGCCGATTACCTATACTTTACAATACATGTTATTTTCGTTTTACATGCGTATTGTACATATTATATGATTATATTATTATAAATTATATTATTACTATTATTATTATTACTATTATTATTATTATTATTATTACAAGTTTAGCTTTATTATACATATTATATTATATTATATAATACGACGAACAACGCGCGAGTATAATACTTAACTAATAATTATTAAAATGTAAAAAAAAAAAATATGTACAAACAATATTATACAAAATATACGTATATTTTATTTATCGTATGTTTATTTTTAACTATATAAAGATCTAACGAAAAAGTTTTCCAAACAGAAAATTACTGTAGTTTTACACGTGGAAAAAATGCGCAGTCACATTTCTAATTTCTAACGATATTCTAAATTTTAATTTTTCAAAACACGACTTCCCTATATGATAGGATATAGGTACCTAGTACGATAGGTATACCATATAGATAATACACGATGGATAGGCCATACCTACTCATTATCAGGCGTCCCCGAATATTCTGTCTCACTCAGCAAATATTTATACATTCCATGGATTATGATGTGAATTTTATTTTTCTCATAGATAACAATTATTAAATATTATTGATAATAAAGTAGATTAACATATTTTTATAATTTACATTATGACATAAATTAATAATTACGAGCTAATAATTGTTATAAAAGTTATATGACACAAAAGAAATCGGTAAAAAACTTTGTAATTTTTTCATGAGATATCGATTATCACCATACAAGATCAAGGCGGCAATCAATAATTCATGGACCAAAAAATATATTTCTTGCTGAGTAGGATGGAAGATATTTTAATATTGCTATCTCTCTTCTCTGTTCAGGAATGCTACCCGCTATATAAACTGTATACACATAGGCTATCCATTATGTATTATCTATGATCTATACGTATTATATACCAGTTATATGTTGTATTTATGAATTTTTAATGTTTATAATATAATATATTACAACGATTTTGAAACTATTGAATAATATATGCATCTCCCGGCTTCTTATAGCTATTGTTGCGGTCAACTGAGAACAATCACTTGTCATCATAATGCCTCTCCGCGTCTTCTTCTCCATCGTATACCACGCGTCAAAAGTCGTCACATATAATCATCCATGTCTGTCATGGGCATATCAATTGCGTCGAAAATCGCAGGTAAATGAAAAATATGAACGGAATAAAAAAAATAGTCGATATTAAGGAATATTTAGATTTTTTATTAATATTGATATTAATCTTAACTTCTACTCTGTTTTCATACTTAGTGTATGGAGTTCAGGGACTAAGAAATATTTATCGTGTATCTCCAAAATACCAACGAAAATGTAAATAAGCAAAAAAAAATTTTTTCTAATTTTGCTGACTCGACAACTGGACTAAACTTCATTTCGTGCCGACTGATATTTCCAGAGGTAAGATGGGGGATGACACCCTCTCCCCCTAAATCCGGTCCTGATGAACTATAGTAAATAAATATTATATCATATTAAAGTGCGCTTAACCTGTAAATTGTCATAAATTGTAAATCACAAGAATAATGTACTTTTCACTGCGTATATACAACCACAGAATATTGATAACACATTTATTAAACTATGCGTCATTTATTTGAAATTTTTCAGTGAAAACTGTTGAAATTTACATAATATTATTATTATTATAGGCATAGGCGTAAACTGAGAGTAGCGAGAGGGAGCGAGAGGAACCAAAAGGGACGGCTGCCCGCCCCCTCAGATTAAAATTTAGAAGAGCCATATGCCCCCTCGATATTTTGGAAATTAGTTTTTAAAATTTGTATTATTTTGTATACATTTGTGATTTGTAGCAATTATGTCCGATATTGAATTCGTTATACGGGACCTATTTGAAATATTCAATTCAAAATACAATTATGAACGAAATTGATAGTATTATTTTGTAATTTAAATACCTACTCAATAATTTATTATTTTCGGTAGTTTTCCTTATTTCCCAATTTTTTTTTTTATATGTGAATTACCTACTGAAAATGATCAAAACGATTTTAATTTTATTATGTTATAGCGAATATTTGATGCAAATTTGAAATCTCTGGTATTATAATTTTTTCCCGTTTATAATAATAATTGTGGGTAAGTATAGTTTTAATTTACGCTTACCGTATGTCCTTTAAATTTCCCCTACAATCTACATCATTGTAAAACCTTTCCACTCAGAATCTATATAATTGACTAAATATGTTTTGTAATACTTATAGGTTAAAAATATCATTTATTTCTATAAATCGTTTGCTGTTTTTGAGTTGCTTATTTCGTACACCCATACGACGACCTATCTCCTAATTTAAAAGTCGTTTTTTATACGTCATTACACGTAATAATTACACCAGTAATTTAAAAGTGGCCTGCCAATAATAATGCTCTAATGTGCCACCGTAGAATATATAACAGTGCCCACGAAATTTTCGTAATAATAGTTAGAAAGAAAAGTCGATGAGCTTTTTTTTTTTTCATGCTTATTTACGTTTTTTAACGTAACATTAGAATGTGAAAAATGGCCCGGTGAAATGTTGAAATTGGGCTGCCTAAAAGCCGGGACACCCGAGAAAAAAAAAAAAAACTGAAATGACGCCCCTGATTAATATAGGTTTCTGCGCGCAGTGGCGTGCCTATATAAACCGTTTTTATGGTGGGAGCGATACCGAGATTATATAGAGATAATACAAAATCGAGAGATATTTTTACGTCAGATTTTAGGTTAGTAAAATAAAAAAAAAATAAAAAAAAAAAAAAAATGTTTTTCGCCGTCCCGTAAAAAAAGTTCTCAAGTTCCCCACGTCCGTGCGCTATCGTCTGTGCTGGAATTTTTTTTTCTTCTTCTTAAATTAGATATGCCTCCTATATAGGTACATTATTGTATTGAAAGACTACGTAAAATTCCAATTTTAGTCGTTTTGGTCGTATAACAACGCTCGGACGATTTACGTCGCCGCGAAGAGGACAGGTCGTATTATATGTATATTAATATAGGGTTAATATCATATTATATAATGTCGTCTCCGTTCCCGTTATAAATTCTGTACGCATCGTACACTTTTATAATAAACGCCGATCGCGCAATAAATTATTTCATTTATTTCGTGTTTATATATATATATATATATATAATCCGACCGAGCGTTATACATTGTCTCGTGCGTGCGATCTCCTCGAGAATTACGCCTACATGGACACACGTGTATAGTATATTACAGTAATAGACCCTGTGACGTTTTGTAAACAAGACCTCATTAGAAGATAATATCACCTCGTCTTCCCACCGACAGACTATATAATAATACGAATACGAATAATATACATTCTTCCCCCGTCGCTATCTCTTGTCGCGCGTATAAATATTTTTTAACGAACTCCCCGTGTCCGCATATTTCACTCGTCTGAATACGACGCGGTTCGTCGTCGTCGTCGTCGTCGTCGTCGTCGTCGTCGTGGCTATTATCGTTTCCGGACCATATTTCTATGGGGGACGAAAAAGGGCTAAAGTCGATTTTCTACATATAATATCCTAAACGCGAGCGAAACGAGAAAAATCGGCTCAAGTCGATATTTATTTATTTTTATTTTCAAGTCCATATATACCTATTATACATTTTACACGGATCAAAAAGGCATTACGTTTGTTACGTTTGTTGTACGTCACACTATTATGCCTTTCGTCCCGAACGAAAAGTTACAATACCGGCAAAAAAAAAAAAAAAGAAATGCCAAAAATTTACTTCTAGCCCTTTTTCCCCGGAACCAAAGATTCAATTTACTGACAAATCGAATTCGTACCTATACTAAATTCGCGGAGAGTTTGAGAGTGCGCAGAAACCAATTTTCGTTTTACCTCACCGCAACATCATCTATCGGCTAGTCGCCACCCAAAATATCACGTGCTGGCTGCACTGATCGGTAGGTTATAGTATGTAATTTTGTCGCGGAGAGGGGAAGGCCGCCCAAAGATAACGGAGCTATCCGAAATTTTGTCAGTCGGGTGCGCGAAACACTCCTATATTCTCTCCGCGAACGGAGTAAATCTGCCCAAACCAGCCACACGGACACGTTCCTCCCCAATCCATCAGGGATATACGACTATCGTATATACTTTAGTCAGAGTCCAAAATATATTTTATAATTTTAGCGAATAGGTACATGTTTTGTCCGTCATATAGCGGATTTATCAGATTTTTTACATTTTTTTTTAATTTCTATATCCCATATTTTAATATTTGGTCCACTATAATATTTAATGATCTTCAATTTAATAAAACTATTTTAAGGAATAACCATCAAAAAATTAAAAAGTCTCCGCCTGGAGTTTTCCAACCTGCAGTTTTCAAAATATTCACGGTCTACGGGAAACTCAATCAACGATGGACAAAAATAGGTTTTTTTGTCTGTGTATAAAACTCGTCACGGAGAACCGCCTTGAAAATTATATTTAACCATAGTTATGTATATATAAACATTTTTTTAATAAAATTATAATTACTTATTTTTAAGTTTTAGTTTTCAATTCTATAAGCGAATCGAAGAATGTATTTTTTATTTCATATAATCACCCACGTTTAGGACGTATTTATGAATATTAAATGTGAAGGAGGGGAAAAAACGAGATAGTTTTTATAGGCTATCTCATATCATTTGAAACCTACGGTCTAATAATAATAACCTTACGGCGGTTATAGGGTTAGGTACCCTATATTTTATTTTTAAAAAACCGGGACAAAAATAATTTATATTATAATTTTAAACAACAATGTCCCTCTCTCCCCCCATTACTACTTAATAAGTTTTTCATGTTTTACTGAATATAAAATACATTATTTTTTCAGTTAACAACTTTTCAACCAGAAGACTTGATTTAATCGATCACGTAACTCCATTTTTCCGTAGATAATTTGATCAGGAAAGTACTTTTCCTTTTACAGGAGATCATCTTTTTCGATTTGCATAGACTTTTTTCTCAAAAATTTGGAAAAATTATGGAGCTACCAAACGTCGTTTTGATTATTAATAAAGCCTTTGTCGACGTCCGACCACCATATTTCGTAAATACAGTATTCCATAACTTCTGAATAGTCCATGTGTTACAGTAAGTACTATTTATCAATGAGAACACGTGTTTTATTGCTGCATTTTAATCAGGAAAAGTAAAAGAAAATTCAACGATATTGATTCTATATTAATTTCATTAAAATGTGTAAAAGCTGATTATTTATCATACATATGGCTTGCTTGGTACATCCATTACACAATGATTACGAAGAAGATTATGTGCACACTACCAAGATGTATAGATCAATTGAAGGGATGAAAACAACATTTTTAATATGTCCTAAACATACAGCAATTTTCAATGAGAAATGCCCAGAATTGTCAAATCCACCAAGACCAATAACAACCAGTTCGGGCACGTTGATCAAAGCTGACCAGTATTATTACAAATATTTTAATGAATTAAAAAGTGTAGTTGAAGCCTTCGAAAAAAAATCTCCACGTGTTAAAGTAGTAAAAGAACTGTTTCAGAACATATCACTTCATTCAAACATCGTGTATATTTCGACCTTTGGATTTTTACCAGATATTATTACAGCATTAGAGAAAAAAGTTAACTTTTAACAAAGTATTGAAACAATTCAATATTAAAATACTAAATTATATGTATGATTTTAGGTGAATCAGTTGACAAAATGTATAAATATATTGTGAAATGAAGCTAATGGAGATATTACCACTGCAATTTCGCATGAATTAAATCATGTTCTTTCAAAAAAGAAAGGCTGGAAACAATTGCAAGAAATATCTTAATAAACGGCATAGTGTGTGGTGTTTTATCGAATATTAATTTTCACGGGTTTGATTTAAACGAAACAGCACGTATGAAATATGCGTCAAACACTTCCATGGATGTAGAGCGTTTTATATGTATAATAATATTTTGTCTGGTAAAAATTAAATATCACAACAGACAATCTGACAAAATATTATATGGTCGTTAATTTTTTTTTTTTATTTAAAATTTTTTTTCAATTTAATTTTGTAATTTAAGTTAATTTATGATCATGTTTTTTTTACTTTTTTTTATAAATAAATATGCTTATTTTTTGCCTTTTTCAAGCAATTGTAAGCTTTTTTGGTGTTTATTGTGCTTTAAGATCCGAGCTCTACTGATAAATACCTAATAAACTGATAACCATTGATCTTCGAGTGACGTTTTAATGTTTTATGCATTCGACATTTTGTTCTTTAAAATATTTATTCCAGTATTTTAAAATGTTAACTGTTCGTTATTAACATTACAATTTTAATTTATAGAAGTTGTTGATTTTTTGCTTTTTTTTTTTGCATAATTATTAATTCCGTGTAATATAACTGCATATTTTAGAGTGGTGGAGTACCGAATAAGTGTATAATACCGATACAGCCCTACCTATATGTAAAAATAGATATGTATTTCTATCAATCGACCGTTTTGAAATAATTATATAATTTACAAAAATGTATTTCTCTAATAGTAAAAATTGAAAAATGTTAATATTGAATATCGAAGATGGGATTCCTAGACAATTGGTCGTCCCGAAAGATCTTATCGAGACATCGGGACGCTACATATGCTCAAAACCACGCCAATGTTAACAAAATACAGTACGTATAATAATTTATATTTTCTGTTCATTCTTCAAATTTCAAACAGTCGTCTACGCCTACTGACGCCTTATAGTGTTGTAAAATATATAAAATAGTTATACCAATATTGCAGATAAAATGAATATAATGTTATATACCTAATATAATAAAAGATGAAAAAATTGTTAAGTTAAACTACAATAATAATAATAATAATAATAATAATAATAATAATAATAATCGTGTAAAATTGTTTAGACCAGGCAATTCTTCATCTTATTCTGCGCTAGGATATAATTTTTTGTATTTAATTTTAATAACCCTGTAATGAAATAAAACACGTGGAATAGCGTTTATAGTGTCATTGATTATACAAATGATTGTTTTTTAGTTTAGTTCTTGGACACTTTTTTATTTTTGTCCCGAATTGTATGCAGGGTTCTACAACATGGGACGTCCTACTATAATTTTGCCTAAAATCCCATTGTTATTTATCTATATTACAAGATGGGTCACAAAGGTATATTTTTGCGACCCTAAAAATGACTAAATATTAACATTATTATTTATGAAATACCTAATATTTATTATATTCTATAACTATTGTTATTACCTAATTTATAATTTAAGATGTATTTTATACGAGTATATTTATAAAAAATAAAATATTAAACCAATTGTTAGTAAATTTTGTTGATCAAAAATTTTAAATAAATTCAAAATGCATAGAATTTTCAGAGACGAAAATCGCCTTTTGAATGCAATGATTTATTTTTGTTTTTCAAATTTAAAATAATCATAGATTATAATTATACACCATCCTGTCCGAAGTCCAATGACTATGTACCAACTTCGACCATTTATATCCGGATTGCTTTTTATATCGTAAACATACGATTAAAATGTAGTATTTTATTTACACCAATGATAATTTTTATTTTATTATTAATTTAAATATATTCATATGCGTCAGGTTATGATGAAAATAACAAAAAAGGAATATCATTTTGTATATCTACTACCATTTATAGGCACTAAAAAAAATATCTATTTTTCACATAATAGGTATGTGTAAATATTTAATTTGAATGTTGCTTAAATCAGTAATTAAAGAGAATATGAACTACTAGTACAATTAATTTAAAATAATTATTCAAATTTAAAATATTAATAGTACACATCCTCCTACTTGAGGACCGATTTCACCATTTGTATCTGGACGACTTTAATTTTTATTTTTTCCGGATAAGAATAAAATTGTTATGTTTTGAAAAAACTGTTACCCGGCTATTTTTAAATCTAAAATTTGTTTCCTATACTTATCGTATACCGGTATACCGGAAATATGATGATATTTTTGGGGTGGCTATTCATTTGTCCTTCCCGCCATCTATTTGCAGCAGTTATTGAAAAAGGGGCAACAAAAACTGGTTTTTGTAACCCCTAAGAACCGGCCCGACTTACGCCACTGATTTGACGGTACCTATTTCATATACATAACAATATTGACTGAAAATATTATGGTGAAAGTGTTGTTGTTGGATGGCTCTCGTGTACGGGCCGGTTTGTCGGTGTGTGTTTTTGTTTTTTGTTATTTCGAAAACCCTCCCCAATGATAAAACGCCACTGGTGTATGTTATAAATGCATTATATTATATTTTCACCTACGAAAAATACCGACTACGCTATATAAATAATATGTGAGTTATTTTTTTCTTGTTCGTCTCTTTTCAAAGTGCGACGGTGACCCGCGCGGAAGTCGGTTTACTGCCCGGCGTGGCGCTGTGCCGCCGCCATAGCCTGCGCCGATTCAGTGGCGGCCTGCTGTTGCGGCTGCAGCTGCTGCTGTTGCCGGAGCAACGCCGCCGCGGCGTTCGGCTGGTTATACAGCGGGCTCCGAGCGTCCCGCCGGAACTGCAGCGCCTCGCGGCCCAGCCTGGGCACTTGTGGCCGGGCCATAGACACCTGCCGGCCCAAACGTGGCGAAAACGGCGGCGACAGCGGTGGCGATCTGGCCGAGTGCCGTGACGACACTTCGTCACCGTCTTCGGACGACGATCTTCCGCTCCTCGGATTCTGCTTGATCTGCAACTGATTGTACACTGTGGAAACACACAGAAAAAAAAAAAAACACTAATATTAGTACAGAGCTTATAGACTGTAGAAATATAACAATAATAAAAACAGGTAGGTGGTAATACAATGACGTGTTCGTAATTTTAAAATAAGAGGGGATTTTCCCAAAAATTTATAATTTTCTATAAAAAAAAAAAAAAAGAAAGTAATTTGTGTAAATTTGACTATGAATTTCATATACAATACAATAATTGTTCATTTGCCGTATTGTAAAATTAATCCATAGATATAAAACAATAAAATAATTTTATTTTATTTCTTATTTATGTTGAAATCCGTAGAAAAAAGGTCGCTCGTCGGGTGTCTTCAGTAGGGGTTGATAAGCACCTCGCTTATTGGACGGGACACTCTTGACATCCTCATTCCCCCGTGAACACGCCTCTGGGGTAAAAACAGATGTAATGACAGCGGGTAATGGTAATCACCGAGGTAAAATGACTTTTTAGTGGTGTAAATTATATATTATTTATATAATCGTGTTGTGTGTTCAAAGTCCTCGTAGACATAAACTAAGATAGTAACAGTGAACTTGTTCACGTTCACGTTCAAATGTATTGAAAAAGAACACGTTCACACTCACGTTCTTTAAAAAAAAAAAAAAAAAAAAAAAATGAACGCGTTCATCTGGTCGTTCATTTTAATTAATCAATTATTAAGAAAATATCGATTTACCTATACTAAAAAAAAAAAATACCTATTCATAGGAACTATCGTTTTCATTTTATAGCGGACCCAAGGAAATTGGACATTTCAATATTAGGTATATTTAAATGTAATAAGGTTTACATCGAAATTTCGATGTATTTTAATTTAATTGAAAATCGTTGAAATTCCTTAAAAATGTGAACGTCGTTCCAAACACTGCAGGGTATACGTATAAGTATAATTCATAATTATTTAATGTCAAGTTTAGCATAATATGGACCGTACAACTATAAACGTAAATATTACATGATGAATGTTAAAAAAGTTACGAGCGTATATATATATGATTTAATTTTAATTTTAATTCGAAATTCGTCGAGTACAATAATAATTAGGTATACTATTACAATGTAATAATATTATACACTCGTGTCTCGTACACCCACTGTTATAATAGTATATATATATATATATATTAGTTCGTATATAGTTGTCGAAAATTTTCGCGACAGTGACAAATGGTATAATATTATACAATGTTATTATTATACGGTGAATATCACACC
>JAIPRL010003632.1:32821-45149 GCA_025469235.1 Pemphigus obesinymphae
CACTGCAGGGTATACGTATAAGTATAATTCATAATTATTTAATGTCAAGTTTAGCATAATATGGACCGTACAACTATAAACGTATAAATATTACATGATGAATGTTAAAAAAGTTACGAGCGTATATATATATATATATATGATTTAATTTTAATTTTAATTCGAAATTCGTCGAGTACAATAATAATTAGGTATACTATTACAATGTAATAATATTATACACTCGTGTCTCGTACACCCACTGTTATAATAATATATATATTAGTTCGTATATAGTTGTCGAAAATTTTCGCGACAGTGACAAATGGTAATATTATACAATGTTATTATTATACGGTGAATATCACACCCAATAACGACAGCTGGCACGAGTAATATTTTAATGATTTGTTATTCTTATTCGGATATAGTATACCCAGGTAATTATGTCCAGTGTGTGTTTAGGTCGCGGGTATGTTTTGTTAAAATATAGCGATTTTTACCAGAACGCACGAGCACGATCCCCGCAAAAAAAGACGGATTACGGTACATTATACGGAGAGATTAATCATCAACGGTGGCAGTTTTATATCATCAATGACCCATTGGAGATTGCTGGACGACTTATCTCGAATGTTATACGTTTTACGGAAAAAAAAAAAAAAAAATACAAAATTAATTAGTAAAATATATACTTTATACGAACCAGCTTCCTCTTTGAAACGAATACGTGCTCGATTATTGTTATCTATAATTCTTCAAATAAAAAACCGAGGCTGATCCAAGAGGTTATTTTTTTTTTCAATGGATTCGCCTTATATATATATATAGTTACACTACAACCAGTAAACTGTTATTCGTAAGCTTCACAACTATAGTATAATAGAGTAAGACGGATAATATAGAGAAAATATATGGTAGATATTTAATTAATAATAATAATAAAAAAAAAATTATTATATTCGATAACTCCAAATTCTATGAATAGCTTTTTATTTTTTTTTTTTGCTCATCAGTCTCGGAAATTATTTCTAGCTACTCTGTATACCATATATAAGTTGTTGTTTATCCTTTCTTAAAAATGTCCGTCATTGGAATTTACTAAATCATTTAGTAATTTAGTCCGTCTTTAATTGTTTATATGATTTTTTTATCTTATAAACTAAATAAAATATGAATCATATTCATATATACGCTTTGTACTAAAATTTGATTTGATATTGTCCAATACATATTGGTCCAGTTCATAAAAATTTCCAATGTATGCGGTAACGTATAGTATAGTATAGGTGTAATATTTATAATTCTATGAGTCCAGAAGTTTTTAAGTAAAGCTTTCTGACTGCAAATTCGACAATATATCTCTGACTATACCATATATGTTACGTATTACTTCACGGGACTGGGACAGTGGATTTATCTAGAAAATATATTTTGACAATATTTTACGATGATGGCTAATAGCAGCTGCTAACGTCCCTTCTGGGACATACCTATAGATTCAATACTGCCAGTGGCGTCATTTCATATTTTGAAAATTTTTTTGGACACAGACCTATCTGGAATTTTCAATACGGCAAAAATAAAATGACTCACTTATTTTCCAATGCAAACAGTACCTATAGTGGCGTAGGCATGAATTATCATGGTTTAGATAGTAAAAAATTCATAATTTTTTGTAAAACGACCAGCGAAAAGCACAAGCCAGTCGCCATCACTGCCTATTACACGGGAAAACCGTTTTAAAAAGTTGGTCAAATTACTATAATATTTAATTTTAAATACGCAAATGTATATTATGCGCAGTCCAAATGTCGTTACTGAATATTGTATTCCTGTTTTAGTTGGTACCTACTATAGAAAAAGTCATAATAACGGAAAATTTTAATAAATCAGAAAATAATATAATAGATAGGCAACTACCGAACAACTTCGATCAATATCATATTTCGAATGCAAACAGATTTGTCTTTGCTTTCAAATATAAAATAATAATCTCGTATACACTATCCTGTCCGAGGACCGAAAATACATGATCGACTAAATCCCACTACGACCGGCCTATACACCTGACAGTTTTCTTTTTTAATCATTTATATTATCATATTCATATAAATATACAATATGGATTAGGATGTTATAAAATTGTTCCAGTTTATATGAAATCGCTCTTTCCGAATAACGATAAATAATATTTTTTATGATATGTTTCATATCACGATGTTTAGAACTTATTAAGTTTATTAAGTGTATTAACATGCTGCACTACTACACTACAATAAAGTGGACTAGCCATACCTTAGCCATAGTTAATACACCACTTGTTTCACATATAAAATATATTTAAATAATATATTATTGAGGTGTGCCACTTATTAGACTCAGTGATGGATAACAACTGTATTCAGCTATTTTGTTTTATCGGAATATTATTTTTTTGTTTTACAATAATTGTTGCATTCAACGTATTTTTAGAGGTATTTTTGAATCATTTTTCCCTTTCTCG
Source organism: Pemphigus obesinymphae (assembly GCA_025469235.1). NCBI lineage: Eukaryota > Metazoa > Arthropoda > Insecta > Hemiptera > Aphididae > Pemphigus > Pemphigus obesinymphae. Next base: position 35,307 of record JAIPRL010003632.1, read on the forward strand.
TGCGTTTTTCAGTTAAATCAAGTATTTACAAATGAAAATAGGTAAGTACTGTTATTACGTCAAGAAAACGCGTTTTTGTTATTAATTTTGTAATATTGTGATTTCATGAATTCACTAATTAATGGGTATTGTTAGCCTACCTTTCACTAAAAAAAAAAAAGGCTTTATTCGAATTCCTTCTTTTAAGGAAAACACGCATAGACGACGAGAAATAACCGATGATGTAATCGATTCATCAAAAATCTGTAAGCAGAATCAATTTTGAAAATAATATATGATTTAATGGTTTTATATGTATTTTCTTGTAAATTAAGTCGCCGAGTCTAATAAATAGCACACATCTGGTAGGTTAGGTATATAATACATTTGGGCACTCACGCGAATTCTCGACGATCGGTACGAGCACCCAAGGCGCGTTGTTGATCAGATCCGAAACGACGGCCTGTCCGGCCGCCGTCGTCACGGCCACGGCCATCGCCTCCTGCGGAACGGCGGCCGGCCCGACGACATTTCCGTCCACGGGTTGTACGAGACCGCCGTTGAACGTCGATCCACCGCGACGTTTCCTGCGGCCCAACCGCGGACCGAACCACATGGCGCCGCTGGACGGGGTCACGTCCCGGTCGCCGCGTTTTTCGGCGCTCATAAACATGGTGGCCGGGGCCCCGGAGCCCTGCAGAGGTCCGCCACCGCCGGCGCCGCCGCCACCGTAATAGTTGATGAGACCGCCGCCGGCGCCGCTGCTGCCACCGCCGCTGCCGCCCCCGTAGTCGTACCACAACAGGTCGGCGGCGGATCTCTGTTGCGCCGCAGCGTCAGCCGCCACCGCAGAATAATCGTAGTCCAACTGTTCCACAAACTTTTGCGCCTCCTGCAGATCTGTACACGCAGCACATATTACACGGACAGTATATAATATCGTGCTCGGGCCCGTCCCGGAGCAATGTTTATGAAAAATATGAAAAAAATAATCATAATGGCTTCGCTTCAAAACTTAAAATAAGCATAAAAGAACTAAAAGTCATCAACTTTTTCTTTGGCCGACTGCTTTCCAGAAATTCGAAAATATTTCATTGAAAGCATGCAGAATAAGCAGAAGAAAAAAAAAAAAGCCGTCAACTTTTTCTTTTGCCGGACTAATGTCCGTTTTTGCCCGCTGCTTTCCAGAGTTGAGGGATGTGAGACACCCCCTTCCCTCATCGGGACGGCCCTGACTGCGCTACGAAGAGAACGCAGTCCCTCCCTTAAAATTTAAAAGGATATTACAATGGTCAGTGCTATCCGTTGACATTACGTTCTAAACGTATCTATTATTGGACGAAGTCATTTTTTTAGAACATTAATTATTAGAAACGAAATGCAAATTGTATTCAAAACGTTATGTAAAATATACCGTCCAATCGGACAAAATTACTCAAATATAGAGGTATTAGTAAAACAAATTTAGGAAAATACAGTAGGTCACCGAATAATATTTTGTGGAACGCAAAAGATTTCTATCTAGACTGCCAGATTTACTGTAAAACTAAAACATATATAATATACCTAAGCAAAATAAAGATAAGTATTAGGACACTACGCACCCGATTTGCAAAGTATTTTTTACAGGTAATTTTTATGATATTTTAAGTTATTTTTGTCTTGTGTCAATACCATTTTTTATCGTTGTGTAATCACAATATTTAAAAAAAAAAAACATATTGCGCATTTCTCATGTTTATACTAACTTGGAAATATCGTATACAAATGTGAAACAAGAAACAAATGATAGTGAACAACATTATCTAGGTCTGTTTTTCAATATATATATATATATATATATATATTTTTTTTTTTAAATCAATAGATATTTAAAAAAATTTAAAAATTACCCATAAAACGTGTAAAAATGCACATATCAAAAATAGGTCAGATAAAATGCTATATGATATTGTTAACTATAATTTGTCTTTTGTTTCGTATCTCTAACATGTTTGTAAGTTAATAAAAATAAGAAATGCTAATGTGAATTTTTCATTGAAAATGTGTAGGTGTGGCGTTCTCTTAAGCTATTCAATTTTTGTTTTTCGTTTCACGTTTTCGTACACGTAAATTTTTCATTTTTATGCTTCCTCAATATTAAGCAGACGATACACACCCGATTTTTAAGAGATTCAGTAAAAATAATTTTCAAGATATTTTAGAATAAATTTAAATCTAATAATTCAAAAATATTTAAATAAATTTTAAAAGTTATTCAAAAATGGTCCCGTGTATTTTCGTGTCACTGTGTAAGTACCACCAATGATAACATACCATTTGGTTATATTATTATAGCTAACAAACATTTTGTAAGTTAAACAATATTGTCTAATTGTCTTTTTTTTAAATATCTATTGTCATACAAAGTATAATAAGTATACGAGTATAAGTAAAATACATTTTGTTAGTGTCGTCTACCAACGTTTTAAAATTACCATCGACTATAAATGATATAATCTATAATTATATTACACACATAGGATGATAGTATTAAGTATGTACAAATGAAAATAGAGAAAAAAACTTTAACAGTAAATAAATGTCAATACGTACCTACCTATATTTTGTTAAAATGACTGATACCGAATTGGTTCCCAGGACTAAGTCGCAATGTCCGAATTTATTTCCTTTTTTAATTCATTGTTATTCAGGACTTACGCCCCTTATCTAACATTACGGGGAGGATATGGGAGATATAATCCCCCCATATTCTGTATTTTTGTATTTATAGTATGTTTTTGCCTTATCCTAATTTCAAGTTTAAGTGAAACAATTTAAATCATTAAGAAATAAAAAAAACATATATTTTTAAAATTTTAAACTTTATTCGTACAAGTTATCAAATATAACTGATAACATGATTAATGTGTTTATCCGGTAAGTTTTTCGTACAATCGTACACTTTTACATTCGTACTCCGGTAAAATAACGGTAAATTCAATTTTTAAGCTACTATATCTATTTAGGTACTCTCAAGAGGACGTAGCTTTTTGAATTTTTGAGTAAAAAGTTTTCTGATAGCAAATTTATACTAGTTAATACTTTTAAAGTGGTAATTTTTCGAGATTTCCTAGAAGTTTTCTTATGCGTAAAGGAAAACTACCGAAAATTACGGAAAATTTTAATAAATCGGAAAACCACACGAAGCATCGCTGATCAAACCTCAGAATTGTTTTATTCGAAGAAATGATTTACCATCGCTTTTAAACTCAATAGGTACATCCACCTCCAGTATCCAATCCGAAGTGTTTCCACCCCCCCCCCTGTTTTATATTTTGTTCTATAGTCAAAGACAGATAAACAAATATTCTTCTTTTAAACATTGCAAAAATAAAAATAAGATATTACAATATGTATTATACTTATTGGTCATGGTTTAATACGGGCTTAAATAGTGAAATGCACAATACAAAGAAAACTTAATACCTAAATAATTATTAATAGCATAAGTAATGTTTTTAAATGGTTTTTTTTATTATAATACATCACTGATGATAAACATTTCTATCTAATATTTTTAATAATCAACAGTATGCATTTTTGTTATATAATGTATACATTTACCAAGGTACCAGCTATTATTAACTAATTTTTTGGTTTTTAAGCAATTTATATTATAATATAAACTACCAATTAACATAAAATGTATCATAGGCATAAAATACTCATATTCTACAGTATAATATTATACTATACTCCTTCGCGGGTTTCTTTTTTAAATGATAAATATACATTATTTTAACTGTTGGTAGCACTGGCGCTATTTAGCACACACAGTGATAAAGACCAACCGGCTTCTTATCAATTTATGTACTATTTACTATTTAGTATATTTTCATATTCGCATAGTTGCACGTGAAAATACGATTATCGTAAATTTTCTAATTCGTTATTTGACCGACATTTGTTTAAATCAAACTATTCAAACGATGGCTGATTTATTTGGTAATAACAACGATAGTTTTGACTTGGGATCTATGGCTGGTGGTTCTGACAAACTGAAAGCCGAAGAAATACAAAGAGTCATAATGATGGAACAGCAGAAAGCTCAATTAAATGCTCAAGTAAAATATTTATTGAAACTCTTTAACTTGTTTTATAATAATTAATTTGTTTTTCTAGATACAAGAAATTAGTGAAATATGTTGGGAAAAATGTGTAGATAAACCATCAGCAAAACTTGGAGGAAAAACCGAAGTATGTCTTACGAATTGCGTTAAACGATTTTTCGACACATCAGTTGTCATTGCACACAGATTCAATCAATTGCTCCAAAGGTCCAACACTGGTTAAAACAAAAATCAACATTCTGTTTAATTTTACTTTTATTAATTTAGTAGTATTTTGATTAGGTTTTGTTATACATGTATAAAATGTTCAATATTCCAAAATAATTAATAAAATTCTCAACATAAATCAACTTAAATAACTAGTCCATATGATATCTCTATAATATGTAAATATCTAGTTTGAATGCAACTTGCTTATTATAGTATTTATGTACAATATAGATTGTATTTCCATTAAAAAATATAATGGAAGTGATTTATTCTTTTTTTATGGACTGTTAAAAAATTAAACATTTACTAATATTAAAATATTACCAATTACTAAGCTCATTTAAAATGTAATTTATGAATTTATTCATTACTAGTAAATGATGGTATTTGTATATTCACTTAAAAATTTAAATTTCTTTGACTTGTAGGCTGATTAAAAACTATATTATATAATGTTATATATATTATTATGTTATACAATATTTGTTAATAGAACCATAGAATAAGATATATGAAGAAAGGACATTCCGATGTAAAAAAAAAAAAGTCGACCATTTTCTCAATGTTGGTGTATAATTGTGTGTAATATATATAATGTATATAGTTATATTGGTGCTAACTGAGCTAACTGACAAAATGGCCCGACATGGTTTTTGGCTTGTCCTAGTTACCCATTATAATTATTATCAGTGTCTGATAAAACACGATACTATGTCAATTTTACAAAAAAACAAAAAAATATGGAATAAATGCAGTTTGTTCATATTTTTTTTTTTTTTTTTCAAAAAAACCTATGTAAAATCACATGTTTTAAACGATAGTGTTGTTCAATTTTGGCGAAAATTTTGGGTTTGTAACATCACTAATATTTATATTTTACATTATAAACAGTATAACAAAACTATAAACAATTTCATTATTCAATTCTGTATCGGGTTAATTTATTTCAAGATCCTCTTTAAAGAAACTGTATCTAACTTGGTTTTTATATCAAAATATATTAAATTTTCAGCTAAATATTTACAATTTATAATTATATATAATAAGATTATCATGTTATTTCTATACTTATAAACAACTTAATAAAATGTATCAAATAAACATGAACATTTACATAGGCTTATTAATTAATATTATAGGTAATCATATCCAAATCATTACTTAAATTGGAAATGCAAAACCTGAATGTTGCTCATGTGCCAAATGAAAACAACTGGATCAGATACTATTTTCCGTTATGCACTTATAATTTTACACAAAGTATATGAATTATATACTGATTAAAATGGATATAAACATTTTGTTTGTAGAAATTCCATTTTAATTTTATTGAAATATAAAATGTAATTAAATTGATATACAAAAATTAAACTTCAATTCAAGAATTATACTTCAATTAAATATGTGTTTATTTAGGTAAAGCCACATCCACATTTATTGTCTCCATCTCATACACACAAAACATTTTGTATTTCAAATATTGTGGGTTATTGATTGCATTTTGAATTTTATTTTTTTCTTTTAATCTATAGTAAGTGACGTAAGATTGAGATAAAAGTATTTGTGCAATAAATTTAGTAGTTTGTGTTAACTTTTTTGTTGAATTAACTCGAGTTTTTTTAAATTAATTTAAAAATATTTATGAACTTCAATAGTTACGAAATTGTTGTGTAAAAAAAAAGTTAACTATTATTATTATAAAATATATATATTTTTTTTTTAGTTCCAAAATATATTATATAATTTGAAATATATATATTTTTTTCATTTCCATCAAAAATTATACCCTGCAGGTTGACGTCATATCGTCGAAAAGATATAAATTTCTGATTTAAAGATAGATAGGTTTAGTTGAAAATAGAAATTTTATTCTTCCATGATATATAATAAATATATGGTCTAAATTTTAAAAAAAATTGGTTTTATATATTAAGATAAACAAAGAAATTTAAATTTTTACACTATGAACCCTACCCCTCTTAATGAAACGGAACAAATTTAAAACTCTTTAACTTCGTTTTTAAACTATTTTTACAAAAAGGCTATGTCATTCTCTAATAATATTCTTTTCAAAATAGGTAATAGGTATACCATAATGTATTATTGTATAATTTTGTTATATTGTCTATTACATGGAGAAACACATCAAAAGTGGGTAGGTATACTGTAAACTATAATAATTTTAATTATTGATAAGTATAGTAATTATTACTCAATAATCTATATTAGAACTTATAAAAATTTAATTTGTACTTATTAAGCATATGCATGTATTGATTAATGTATTAATCAATACATTAATATTGAATAATGTATTTTCAAAAATTAATTAACTAATCCTAAAGATTATGTACATTAATGGCATTAAAACACCTTCACACAAGAAGTACAGCTTCTCTCCGAGTTATCATAGATTCAAAATTTAAACAGAATATGACAAGGATATTTACTAAGGACAAGCATTACATTTTTTAGCTAAAATAATTTTTCTAATTTGAAATTAATGATTTTCAATCACAGATTTTAGATGTCGAAAAATGTCGAATGAATTGTTTAAATTTTCATAATTTATTTATTTATTTAAATAGGTATCATCATTATTTTATTAATGTAATTATTTTTCTTTTATGGGTAGTTTTTTATCAAACTGTGATCAGAAAGCCACAAGTAGTTTTTGAACAAATATCGTGATTATACAACAATAAAAAGTGGTAGGTACAGATATCAGACTATTTTTAGATTACTCTTCAAATTTATTTTTACATTTTTAATTGTTAAATTTATTTTATTCAAAAGTCTTCTTAAATATTACCTAACAACAACCCTTAAAAATGGATAGTCCTCTTAATATTAACATCTATACACATCTATACCTATCTAAACATTTGTTGAAAAAATTTTAATTGTTTTGAGAATAATAAATTAAATAAACAAAAAAGATTAGTAATCAACATTAAAATGATTTCATTTATAAATATAAATATTAGAATTTATAAATAAAAAGTACCTATAGATAATTATTAATTTTAAATAATTTATAATACATATTAGAATTCTGCAAGAATTTTGATGGTATAAATAATTATTTTTAGTTTAATATGAATATTTGATTAGATATCACCGAAAAACCTCAATTTAACTCCGATTAAAAAAAAAATAGAAAATATCATAATTTCATATTATATTACCGAATATGAATATTACATGAAAAACCACATCTTTGTTTTCACCACCTTGTATATAATACCTATAGGTACCTAATAAAATCATAATCAATAGTATAAATATCTACTAATAATAAAATATTATAGAGGGACGCTAACTATTATTCCAAGATAATATTCAATTTTAATTTATTACAGCTCAACTCAAAACCTACTGTTATAATATGTGAAACTGTATTCGTTTTTTTTATTTATGAACCCGCCAATAACGTGGTTATACATAGACAATTTATCCACTTATATAAATTTTAAAGAGGGATGGAATTACTATAATATAATATTCTTTGCGATTTTGTATTTTAAAATCGACTTAAACAACTGGAAAATTAAACACAATTTTGAAAAAAATAACATCAGTAGAAACAAAATAAATAATAGCCGATCAATTAAATTATACCTACATATAAATTTATTTTTTTTAAATTTAATATAGGTGTTATTCAATCGTCGTAAAAATATTTGAACTGTTCAATACTCACCGTTCAAAATATTTGCATTCGTCAATAAAACAGAACACGCAATGAACCATAAACAGCACGCAGTACACATTTTGATTACTATAATATAATAATATAGGCAGGTACAATTGGTGGTATAAGAGTGACTGTCGAAAAGTCAACTGCAAAAGACAAGGGACACGGACTTTTATAGTAGGTCGTGGATAAATTAAACTGAAATGTGTTCCGGATTCACGAATACTTTTATATGCGCAAAGGTGGACACCTCTCATCCTTGACAAAACAAAACAATCAATTCCAATTTGGTGGTGGAAAAAACAACAGCAACGCAGAAATACTAGAACGAACACGATAAATTTTTATTTGCCGGGGCATTACTCTTCCGAGATCTTAATTTCAAATCATTTATTTGTCCTTTTCCTCGTGTTTATTTTAAAAATCTTTGTGCATGTTTTTATTTATTTGTCACGCGTTATTACTTTATCTGTATAGGTATAGGTACAGTTTTATACACAGATACTTAACATATATATATATACAATATTAATGTCGATATTTAAAATTAACCGGTCGTATAAGATAAATGACAAAACGTAATTTAAGCACTTCTATTATGGATGAACGTCCACATTATAGTCAATTCGAAAAACAATAACGATGATAAATTATGAAAAACAATAACCGTAAAATAAAGCGTTGTTCGTAATATAATGTCGAACACAAATGGTACAAAACTACAATAATAGCAAATATATTGTAATAAATTGTATTAAAATCTGCAGTGGTTGAACAAGTGCCCCACTTGCGAGTAAATACCGTTCCCCCGCAATGACATTTATCCACTTATATTTTATCCAAAATATACATCTTCTTGAACATTATGAACTTTCAAGCTATTTTATAAGTATAGGTATTTATATTTGTTATTATTTATTGTAACGTGTATATAGAGGCAGTGCTCTATTTGGAAAAAATAGAAAAAGTAGTATACATACTCTCAGGCTTTCGACAAATAAACATTCCCTCTAACTATGAGACTCGTAAGTATACTGTAAAAAAATAATTAGTAAGAGTGCTCTCAAAATATTATAAAATAGAGAATGCGCTCCGTCCACCGGCCCACCCCCCCCCCTAATTCGAGCACTGTGTATAGGTAGATATATAATTCAAAAAGGGTAATTTTAAGGAAATTTTACTTCTTTTTCTTCTTTTCCTTCGCCTTTTATTCCAACTATTTGGGGTCGCCACCCTAGTCCTACACTTCCACTTACCTCACCATCCTCATATCCCCACCTTTTTCGGTTTTCCTCTCCCACTGTTTCCATCAACATGCATTTCCTTTACTAATCTTACTTCCTCAGTCTTTTCCACTTTCTCATTCTCTCGCATCTTCTTCACTTATCCCATTTTCCTCATATCACTCGTTATCACATCCCCCATCTCTTTTTCGGTTTTCCTCTCCCCCTCTTACCATAGACATACATTTCCTTTACTAATCTTACTTCCTCGGTCTCTTCCCTCCTTAATAAATGCCCGAGCCATCTCAATCTATTCTCCCTCGTTTTGTCAGCTATCGAAGCTACTCCTATACTACCTCTTATATACTAATTCCTTATTTTGTTAAGAGGATGCTATACCCGCATTTTCTGTCTCCGTCCATTTAATTGGCAATATAGCAAAATTATACAACGCAAAATTGAAATTACGGCATTTTGGTTAGATTTAGAGCTTAAACACCTATTATCAAATTTAACGACAAGAATAATTTCGAGTGAACCTCATGGGCTTTTTGTAAAATATTGTCAGAAAAAAAAGTTACGGCATTTTTAGTTTTTGATATTTTTAAATAGCTTTAACTTT
>JAIPRL010003633.1:0-45136 GCA_025469235.1 Pemphigus obesinymphae
ATTTTACAAAATCGTATTTTTCGTAATTTTTTGGTAGTTTTTGCTTACGCATTAAAAAACTATTATGAAAATCGAAAAATGACCTCTCAAAAGTACCAACTAGATGCAATTTGCTACCGGAAACGGGGTATGAGTGTAAAGATCGGAGCACTCCTTCTGGTAGAAAAATTAATTGAAATTTTCTACCTTATCTTATTTATAAGATATCGTATAAATAGTCAACTAGTACTTGTCGTATTTTTCACTATAAAGTTTCGTGTCTTTGTCAATGAAAAAATCCGATTTAAAAAATATTATAAATTTAAAAATCCTACAGAAATTTTGCATTAAAATGGATTTTTTTCTGTACTTTTTTAATGGTATATCCATATGGACGTTCAGTGCATAATAAAGTAATAAAGTGCCATCTATGCCAGTGTTTCCCAACTGGTGTTCCGCGGAACCTAAGGGTTCCGTCAGCCGGTGCCAAAGGTTCCGTGAGAAATTTGGGAAAATATAAATAAATTAATAATATTTTTGATTTGAATTATGATTTGATCATAGAATAGCTCCTATAATATAAAAATAAAATAATGAATATAAAATCTTCTTCTGAATTGAAAATCAAGTTTGAGTCACTTAAAATTGAGGAGTTCTTGATTTCCATGGAAAGTGATTACGAAAAATTGTCCATAAAGGCTGTCACCATTTTATTGCCATTTGCAACTTCCTACTTGTGTGAAACTAGCTTTTCAGCGTATACAAGGACCAAGAATAAGTTTCGAAATCAACTAAACGCGGCTCCGGACTTACGAATCCAACTTTCAGGAATAACTTCAGATTTAAAAACAATTATGAAGAATACTATGGAAAGATTCCAATCTTCTCATTGAGTCTATCTTAGAGGTAATGAGAGACAGATATTAAATTTTAAGCTTTGATATGTATAATATTGTAATAGTTATAAATAAAATAAAATTTTAAACCCGTCTTTACTTTGTTTTTTTTTTATATTAATCACACTCTTGTGCCGGAAGTGTTCGACAACCCACTCATTTAAGTGCACAAAATATATGTCTGCATTACTATTATAGAAAAATTATATGGGGGTTCCACAAAACATTCAAGCTCCTGCAAAGGTTCCGCGAGTAAAATAAGTTGGGAAACACTAATCTATGCTATTGTAGCTATGAAAGTGGAATCCTACCTGAAGACTTTATTAAGAGCAAGTCCATCACAATACCCAAAAAATGCAATGCTAGCGAATGTGCGAACTACAGAACAATAACAATCTTGTCTCACGCGTCGAAAATTCTTTTAAATATCCTAAAAAATAGAATCAGATCCAAAATAGAAGAGCACATAGGCGAGGACCAGTTTGGGTTTAGGAAGGAGAAAGGAAAGAGAGAAGCGATAATTGCTCTAAGGCAGATACTTAAAAGGAGACTTGATGTGAACCTGAACACCCTTGTCACGTTCATAGATTTGGAAATAGCCTTCGATAAAATCAAATGGAAACTGCTATTCAAAACTCTAAAAGAAAGGAGAATTGACTGGAAAGATAGAAAAGTCATCCTGAGACTGTTTAAAGATCAAAAGACATTGGTGGACATCAATGGAGAAGTGAAAGAAGCCAAAATTATGAAGGGCGTTAGACAGGGGTGTTCCCTCTCTCCCTATCTGTTCAACCTTTTCATAGAAGATGCAATGAATTAAATGAAACAGCAGACCAAAGGTCTAATAATAAATGGTCAGAAAGTGCATCGCATAAGATTCGCTGACGACATTGCATTGATAGCAGAGAGCCCTGAAGAAATGAACGAGATGCTCAACACCCTTTCTAATATCCTTGACGAATACCACATGAAAATCAACGCCAAAAAAACGAAAATAATGACAGTTAGACGAGAACAACACATAGTGAAACCTACAATCAAACTGAGGGACACGGTCATTGAGGATGTAGAAGAGTTCTGATACCTAGGAAGTTCCATTACTTACGACAATAATTCTACCAATGATGTTAAGAGAAGAATAGCAATGACCAAAAAAACATTCAACAACAAATACAACCTCTTAACTAACAAACACTTTGATTTAAACACAAGGAAGAAATTCATCAAATCCTACATTTGGAGTGTGTTACTGTATGACTGTGAAACTTGGACCATAGGTCAGTATGAAAAGAAACGGCTAGGAACTACCGAAATGTGGATCTGGAGGAAGATGAACAAGATATCTTGGGTTGAAAGGAAGACCAACGAAATAGTGTTGCAAGAAGTAAGGGAGAAAAAGAACATCATGTTCCACATTTTGAAGAGGAAAATGAAACTCATTGGACACCTCATAAGACACAACACCTTTATCAACAACATTTTCGAAGGAAAAATCAAGGAGAGAAGAGGAAGAGGACGACCTAGAACTTCCTACTTCCAAGATCTGATGCTGCTGATGAACACAACCTCATAGTCACAGCTGAAGAACCTAGCAACTAACAGGAAGACATGGCTATCACGACAAGGCGCTACCTTTAGAAGAAAAAAAATGCTATTATATATTAGATAATTTGATATTGTAATTGTAATATTTATTACATTTATTTTTTCCATGAAAATTGGATATCATTTAAAAAATTCCAAGGGGGGGGGTCCATCCCCCATATCCCTCTATCCCATATTACCGCATAACTACTGCATTATTGTCTGTACGTACTTAGTTTAGTATTTTTATTGATTGAATTTTGAAAATAATAGTTAATAATGTGTGTTATACACTTACACAGTCTTGTAAAGTATTTGAATACAATATTATTTAGATACTATATTATTATCATTTATATTTTTATTTCGTTTTACACACTAAATACTAATACGGTAATACCACATAATATACTTGTGGGACTTGTACCCGTTGTTTCCATATAACTAGGTATATTTCTTAGCCATGGGTAAATCAATATAATTTATGGTTTTTTGTGATTTAATATCATGTTGTACATTACCCCCATATTATGGACCATATCAAGACTGTAATTTGTTTTTCATATAGGTATACCAAGGGGTGGCCATAGGCATAAAAATGTGAAGTAAGGAAAACAGCAAACTACAGTATGACCAAGTGTAAAAAAAAAAAACGTTGATATATTCAAATATTCTATTGTATTTCCTACCCTGATTATTTGTTATCAGGATCCGCTCGCAGCCGTGGAAATGCACGTGCTCACTGAGTACTGTTTTCACTCTCGATTTTTGTACGCCGTGTGTTTGTCGCATTTCGAGTTCTGAATTATTATTTGTGTATTTACCTACTTTGTTACGTTTAAAATATTTTCAGTAAGTTGTTAAATTACATTCAATTGTAACGTGTTAGCAGCAAAATAAAGAAACTGTCCTAAATGTGTTATATGAATTTGATAAACAAATAGATAATAATTGATGAAAATCAGTCCAACTTCAAACTGGATGGATACGGTATTTCACTCCCTCATATAAGATAACACTGTAATTCGCTGTTTTGATTACTTCATATTGCTATACATACGATTATACGTAAAGGCATATTATACTCTATGAGCTATACTCAGCCTATAGGTACCTACCTACTACCTACGTTCTACAGGCTACAAGGTACAAATTTCAAAATTTGTTTCTTACTTTTCGTGTCATTTGACCTGACAACCCATTACACGCTTCTTAATGTGCCGTTGAGTCTGTCACTGTTTTGTCAAAATCAAAAAAAAAAAAAAAATTGTACTTATATATTCAAATACCTTGTATGTATTCGTAAAATGATTATTTTTTTCTAATAAAAAAAAAAACGGTTGCCGAGGAAAATTAAGGTGCTGCAACAGATAAGTTGTGTTACACGCTCGCTTTACCGTATGAAACACTCTGCGTGTTAAGAGCGTGTTGTTAGAACTAAATATAAATATAAATTATGTTGATCCATCAAGTGTAAAAGTAATTACATTTACTCTAGTACGGTTTAATAAATATAAAGCATGTGTAACAAGCTTAACTTTTTGGAAACTATTTAGACTAGATTAGATTTAGCCACTAAAAATATACGTCGATAAATCAAAAATGTTACTGAAATTTTCAATTGAAAAATGAAAATTGAAAACCAACTGTGTTGTAAGTTGTTGTATACAAATGATAAAATGAGATAAACTATAGTATATTATCACTGATAACATATAACGGGCAAACCACGAGAGCTCCACACCAGTATTGGTTCTTGGCATACGCAAACGCGCGGGTAGTGGAGTAATGCGGAGTTACTATCATCACAAATAACATAAATAATTTCATATTATCTGTGTTATCATGAATATTTTGTGGGTAATAGCAAGGGACTATTTTTATGTTAATTATTTTTATTTTTCTCTATGAGCAACTTTTCGGCTACAAGGAGTCGAGTAGAGATTTTGGAGTAAATAGGTTTTTTGATGACAAATTCATTCTAGTTGGTATTTTAATGAGGTCATTTTTAAATTTTCCCGGTAGTTTTCTTAAGCGTAAATGGAAACTATTGAAAATTACTAATAATTAATATATAAATCAGGAAAATAATAGTCATAAAATTGAAATTTATATCCAATATTGAATATTTAATATACTAAATATAGTACTAGTAAAAGGTTTAATCGGAAAATATCTGTGTCGTATATGAACGTATACACTTTTTCTTTGAGTGAATGATTCACTAGAAAACCAAACATTAAAACTATCGGTCTCCATTCTAGTCATTAATATTAAATAAATATCAATCGAAAATCACCAACTAAGATTGTTTATTTAGAACTTTAGACTAAGCTCGTGGTCAAAATCAAATGTGAAATGATATCAAAACAATAAATATTCTATTATCACAGAATATTCTATGCTATAATCACAGCCATATATTTATGCTGGTAACTCCGCATTACTCCACTATGCGCGCGTTTGCGGATGCCAAAAACCAAACGAACCGAGGAAGGAAGGAAAAGAAATCGGTGTACACCAGTGGTTCTCAATGGGGGCGATATCGCCCCCCAGTGGGCGGTGAAGGGTTACCGAAAGGCGGTGAACTAGTTTTGGGCGGTAGGGGGAGGGGGCGGTGAACTAGGTTTGACTAAAACTAAAAAAACTAAAAATTTTAATAGCCTTCCCTTCCTCATATCTCGTCGAGCGAGGGTTCAGCACTGTAACAGATTTAATTACAAAGAAGAGGAATCGACTCGATATCGTGAAAAGAGAAGACTTGCGACTTATGTTAACAAATATCGAACCTAATGTTAAAAAACTTGTTAAAAACCACCAAGTTCGACCATCTCAGTGAAGTTAATTTTTCATATAACAATCAAAAATCATGTTTACAAAAACAAATAAGCCTAGCAATATTTTTTTTAAATAGTCTAAAAAATGTATTTATTATTATGAAATATAAATTGATAACATTACTAAAATTTTTTCCAAATGTTTAACTTAATTAATTTACTAGTACTATAAATAAAAAAAATATGAAATATAAAACATAAATGAAAACATGAGTTATTAGATCATTTAAATTTTTTTTTATTTTCCAAATCATCAACTCGATTCATATCTCTCTCCGCATAACCTTAATTATAGAATTCTCACATAGGGGGGAGGGCGTTAAAAAATGTATTGCTGCTCAAGGGGGCGGTAACTTAAAAAAGGTTGAGAAACACTGGTCTACACTACTTGCGTCCCAAATTCTTATCAATAATACACCGGCTTTCGCGAAAAATCAAATACCCAAAACTGTTATCTACGGTACATACTATTTGCATCCTGAAAATATATATCAATGAAAATGTATGACCTACTTGCGTCCGTACCTATTCCCTGATCTAAAATGATCAGCTATCCTACTATGAATAAGTAAGTATACTTTTCGTTTTACGATTTGTTTGATTCACATTTAATATGCATATTATTTATACATATAATATATAGGTAACATAACATTACAGTTTAGTAGAAAATTAATAATTGTATAAGAATAAGTTAGTTTTTCTATTTTATTTTATTTTTTTTAATTAGGTACATTTGAATTTTTATTCATTGCTCATAATTTCACATTGATAATATTAATTGATAAGCGATAGTCTATTTGCGTCCCGGAAATTGGGACGCAATTCGGTCATGATAAGAGCAAATAATATATGAACCCAATATATATTATTTGAAAAAAATGCGTTTATACCGTTTATAGCAATAATAAGTCCACGAAGAATTACCATTATTCATCAATAAAACATTCGAAAAGGAAAATAATACGGCTACAAATTTTTAAATACCTAAAAGTCAATACAACAATATTATATGACCATTGGCGTGTCTACGGGGGAGGCCGGGTGGGCACCGGCCTCCCCAGTGACTTAATTCTTGGCCTCTTGGCTTATAATCTACCACGGTTGAAACTATAAATTTTAAACAGCTATCAATTTGTCTAATATTTTATTCACGATTATAGATATAATCGTGATAACTAGTTTCAAAATATTCATTATCAATATATTATATAACGTAAAATCTGTGATTATATTTTCTGATTGGCTTTCAACATACTATGGTTAATAACGGTAGGCGATTGATAAGAAATTTTATCAATGTCACTGAGTATAAAGTTTTCGTCATGACCACGATTGTAACTCGTAGATAACATTTACAACCATGGACCGGTGTTTTTGCGAAGAATGCCAGTTTGTTTTGTTAATAAGCTGCAGCAGCATGTGCCAAATTATTGATAACAGCGATGATGTCATTGAAACTTTTAATATACTAAAACCAGTTAATAGACGAATGAAAATTAAAATTGATTGGATTTTATTATTTGTAGCGTTTTAATAAATTATTTGTTTAACCAAACTGATAAATGACTGTATTTTTTATCATGTTTATTGTATAGGATCTACCTGATTTTAATCAATTAATTAAGTACTATATTTATGATTGTTACGTTACGCGTATCTCGTCCGGTTCTGGTCGATAAAATTTCCGAAAAATTATCGCGGAAATACGAAAAACGTACATTTCGTCGGGCCGTTTTTTGGCTTCACGTGTACAGGTGTACCGCCGCTATTCGACACCGTATATTATATACACACGGACGTTGACACGACGCGTATTTGGTTAATAATTTAAACGGCTATTGAACGCCGTGGCGGTGGCCGGGGGTGGGGGGGGGGAAAACCCGTATTATGGAAGGGAAACGAAATAAATAAAGAAGAAAAAAATAAAAGGGAAAAAAGGAAAAAAAGGGACCGCGACGTGTACCGGCGGCGGCAGTCGACGCGTGTGTGGGCGGAGTGCTTGCGTGGATGCGTGCGTGCGTGCGTGCGTGCGTGGAGTTTCCCGCGAGGGTCGGTTTATTTTCGTTTTACATTTTACGCCCGGCAACCGGACTGTACGGCATAATATACTGCAGTACGGTTCGTATATATACAGAGTGACACACTACTGAACCAAATATTATGTGTGATATCAATATTATTACACCGTACATTGATTTAATTTAACCTACACGCAATAAAATGTTTGTCGATTTAGAAATAAAACATTTGTGAAACAACCAAATGTATTATTGATTTGACAATATCTTTAATGAACAATATTAATACACCAACACAACAACTTATTCCATCAGAATAAAGCGTTAATATACTGTCAATAAATTATATCGTTATAACAATTATTGTAAATTGTCTTTTTTTACCTGAACTACCTAACCGTCGGGTTCAAAAAATGTTAGATTCCAAATAATTTGATTCCGGCTAAAAACGAGTCAAAGTCGAATTGCGCTCGATCCCGACGTACAGTCATATATATTATATGACTTATAATATAGTGGATATTTCAATTACATTGATTTTTTTATTCAAACTAATGTATAAAAAACTAATATGAAAAATTATACATTTCGGCAAGGCTGGACAAGTTAACGATATTTTTTAACTCGTTAAGTTAAGTTAATTGAAAATATTATAAACTAAGTTAAGTTAAAAGTTACTCGTATATTTTTTATTAACTTTTAAAGTTAAAAATTAACTTTGAAAAAAAGTAACTTAACTTAGTTAAAAGTTAAAATTTCCTACATTATTGTTTGATTCACACTAATGTAGTATAAAATAAGCAGTACCTATCACTTCAATATATTTTTTATATTGGATGGACATAAATACTAGCCTCCATGTAGTTAAAAAGAGTGGGCTCAGCCCAATATTCGTGAACGGCCAACGTCGCGGCGTGTGCGTGAGTGGTAGGTACATTGATTATTAACGAACATGCTATTCTGAGTACTTACCGACTAAAATTGCATATAAGTACCAAAAAGTGAAATCCCATTCAAAATTTGCATTGTTCTTCGAGCAAAATTTAACTTAATTTTAAAGATAACCACGGACATATATAAGTCTGTACGGTTTAAACTATACCGCAAGCGATCCTTGAGATAAGCCAAAGCTAACTGGAGCTTATCTGTTATATTAGTGTTATGTATATGATTCTAATTTCTATCGTAGCATGTTGAGTAAAATACATTTATTTTTATCGGGATACAGGCTCCTCAGATATGGAAATACCCAAGGCTGGGCATTAACGAGTTAAAAGTTAAAATTAAGTTAAAATGTTAAGTTAATTTTAATTAAGTTACTTAACGCGTTATTTTTTTTTCAGATTAACTATTAACTTAATGAGTTACTTTTTTATTAAAACTAACGTGTTAACTTCAAGTTAACTTTATACAAAAGTATCTAAATTAAGATAAATTGGCTCGAAGAACAATTCAAATTTTTGAATGAGAATTTTACTTTTTAGTACCTATACCTACTCAATTTCAGTAGGTACCTACAATAGCATATACGTAATCGTTAAGAATCGATGTACCACTCACGCACACGCCGCGACGTTGGCTGTTCGCGAATATTGGGTTGAGTCCGGTCTTTTTAACTATATGGAGGCTGGTATTTATGTCTATCCATTATAGAAAATATATTGAAGTGATAAGTACTGCTTATTTTATACTACATTAGTGTGAATCAAATAACAATGTAGGTATTTTGGCAGTTAGAAGTTTTTTTTCTGATTTCTTATTTATGCATGGGTTTTAAAATGACGTGTTGTATTTTTATTTTTATATGTATACACTTTTTCAGGCAGAAGAAGTTCCCAGTAGTTTTTTTAAGCGTAAAGAATAACCACCCTTTTTTACCTTTTTACGATATAATAGGTATATCGATTTTTTTTTCCTAATTAAGAAATTTTAACTTTTAACTAAGTTAAG
Source organism: Pemphigus obesinymphae (assembly GCA_025469235.1). NCBI lineage: Eukaryota > Metazoa > Arthropoda > Insecta > Hemiptera > Aphididae > Pemphigus > Pemphigus obesinymphae. The sequence continues at coordinate 9,268 of JAIPRL010003633.1, forward strand.
TTACTTTTTTTTCAAAATTAACTTTTAACTTTAGAAGTTTATAAAAAAATATACGAGTAACTTTTAACTTAACTTAGCTTATATTATTTTCAATTAACTTAACATAGCGAGTTAAGAAAATATCGTTAATTTGCCCAGCCTTGCCTATACTACACTAAGCGTTTTGATTTTATTTTAGTTCTATACCGTTACCGTGTGCAATTAATCGAATATGCTGTTGGCGTTTGACAACCGTATGTATATAAAATATGCACGTATTAGGTACATACACCCGGGGAAAATTTAAAACGTCCAAAAATTAAAACTGTTCGTCAATATTTTTGCTATATTACGTTCGTCGGTGTTTGTGGTTTTTTTCGCGCCAGTCGACGCAGAAATTTCAAAATCTACGATTTGCAATAAAAAAAAATAATAATAATAATAATAAAATTGTTAAAACGAATTTAATTCCACCTAATTAGCCACCGTCCTGTATTTATTATATATACCGGCGATTCCGGTTCTGTCGTGCCGCCGTCGAACTGACAAGCACCGCGTACGCATAGGTGTGTAGACTGGCGAAATACTGAGGGGAAACTTTGACTTTGGCGATCGTCCTGTATGCATCTATACGTACGCACGGTTACCGTGGAAAGTTACGACGCCCGCGATTTTCCACGTCGGGAAACACGGGCCGGAGGCGGCAGTGGCGACAGAGGCGAATTCCTTTGTACAATTAACAATAATAATAATAATAATAATAATAATAATCACGTCTATTCAGTGTGAACCTCACCACCCACCCCACCATCAGCGGTGACGAGCGGCGCTTGCACGTGGCCATCCCGAGTATTTACACGCCTGATGTGCGTGCGCGCGTACGTATGCGTGCGCTCATCCCCTTTTTTCCCGAGGGGTAAGTTCGACCAACATAATATACGGACAGTGGCGACATCGCTCGGCCACTGCACGCGGTCCGGCTTAAACGTCATTGAATGTTTTTCGGGGGAGAGAACTTTGAAAGGGTTCAACTTCGATTTTCATTTTTTTTTTTTTCGATTTTTCGACGTTTCCACGCGATCCAATTACGTGTGCCGCCCGTCTCCTCCTACAGCCGCAGTGTTGAGCAACCCGAATAAATGAAATTTTATCTAGATACAGATGAGTCATAATCATAGTATTATCCATATAAAGACAATGATAACTTGGCAAGTTATGTATAACTTATAAAGATAGCTTTTTTTTATCGATTAAGATAAATAAAATAACTTTTTATATAGATTTTTCAAAGATTCTCGTTAGAGCACATGGGTCCATAAACGACCTTCTAAAACACACTCTAATTATATATAAAAAAAAAAAAAAAACGATAAATTAGGGCTTGAACCATTATCAAATTTCTCAGTCATTATAAGCTTTTTTCTGACTTGGTTAAATATACTCGAAAAATATACAATATACTATACAACATGTTTATTAAACGTTTATAAATGTATATTATCATTATGACGGAACAATTTCACGGGTAATTCGTCATATCAATGGTCAACAATTGGCCCATATTTTCAATAGACATTTTAAACTGTTTTAATCGGTCAAAAGATGACCTCCCGATAACCAACGAACACGTTGAAGGTTGGCATAATGGATTTCGTGCATTATTAACATCTTCACATCCAAAAATATGGACTTTTATTAATACTTTAAAAAGAGAAGAAAGTATAAATAAGACGTCCGTGGACTATAGGACCCCAGGGCCGGTTATAGGAACTATAGGGATTTCGACAAAAAGTCATTCGCTTTTTCTTTTTCCGATGGCGAACGCATAAAAGGAAACGAAAAAAAAAAAAAAACAACAACACCTTCGACTAATCGGCGGTGTTCGCGTGCATCCTCTTGCATACTACAACCCAGAGTTATAGTCGGACTTAGTGATGGACAAATTCGGTCTTGGTCTTGCAGACTGTATACTAGAGCTAGCAAGACAAAGACCAAGACCAAGACTTGACTGCAAGACCCTTGCTAGTCTTGCTTTAAAATAAAATAAAAATTAATGAATTAAATACGTCATTTATTACATTTTTTTCTTGGTATACATTATTTATAATTTCATACCAAATCTACAGATTTCTCGTAATGCAATCATCAATATCCTATTGTAATATTTTTGGAAATGATTATCGTTTATCGAATATATGGGTAAACAGACATTCTATTATTTCTTGAAAGTTCGGTGTTATCGAAAACAGTCAACTACACAGGTATCTACCTAATTATTTTTTGTGAACGGTGAGGGGGAATTACCCCCATTGCTCCCTGTATCCCCCCTTGTGTACGTATAAATAAATTATTTATTCTTTTTTATAACTTTGATAAAAAAAAATCAAAACTGCAAGAATTTTGCAAGACCAAGACCAAGACCAAGATTGAGTCAACACGACCAAGACCAAGACCAAGACTGAGTAAACAAGACCAAGACTGCCAGGGTCTTGGTCTTGGTCTTGCTTTGTGCATCACTAGTTGGACTGTGCGTCGCGGCTCCATGTTCGGTCCCCAAGACATCGCAGAGTAGAGTTATTTTATTGTGATATGCGACGTTCAGTGTTTTTAATGTCGGCTACGTCCGTGAGACATGATGCTCTTGGCGCGATAACGCCCGGTTGAGTGATATTGTATAATATCACACCGTCGCGTATGCGAAGTCCGCAGTGCACAAATAAACGTTACTTCTATGCGACATTATATTTATATGAAATATATTTTAAACCAAAAAATGATATTTAAGTACAGTTATTAAATATTTGAAAAAACACCAAACATTTTTTTTTAAAGTACAAAAAAAACAGTGCTTAAACCTCTTCCGAAATTAGCGGTAAAAAATTTCCATGTACCGGTTATATGGAAGGTTACATTTGATATCTACTATAAAATGAACATCTCTGTGGAGTGTTGTTCATCATATATGGTACAGTGAGAAGGAGCGTCGCGATTGTTGGTCAATGAAGTCACTGCACGGAAGAAGAGAAACAAAATAGTATGATATGATAACAGTAAGATTATGGTGATTATAGAATTACTATAAATGATTACCTAACCGATAATGGCGTTATTGGGGATACGATTGACGAGAGCCCCATTCGGGCGTGTGAATATTGTTTGGATACACGATATTTTATCTGAAATAAATCATAATCCGTTTGGACACCAATATTTGTATTTTTAACAACCCGTTTGGGCACTGGTTGCATCTATATACTTATATACATATCGTTTTATATATTACGATCAAACTTTTATTTGAAAAATATATTTAGATATATGTTTATTAAAATTAACAGTAAACAGTAAAAATATACTTTTTTATAGGTACCCAATTATTATTTTTTGTATGGGCAATGTTTTTAAACTAGTATGAACTAATTCAAATTATTATTCAATGAGTTACAACGAATCTAAATCGATATTAAGATATTCACGATAGAAATTTAAAAATTAGCTCCCTAACAATTTTAACATACCGAGATAGAACCTTTTCACTCCTAGTCCTCGATATCTCTTTTTTCCGTTGGATAAGTTTAATCTACAAGTATTGGCCAAACCTATGGAAAACGAGTGAATATTCAATAAGTTGAAAATGTTCATCTCCAAATGTTTTATAAATTGATTTTTCGATGGACTTCGTGCGTCGATTTATTTATTTGATATGTATGTAATCCCTTAGTGGATAGTATTCTAAACATAATAAAGAGTCTCATTAGTTTGGAAAAAGAATCATTTCCATATAAAAAATCAATTAATAACACAACAGTTGCAGTTATTACGGCGGATGAAGTGCTTAAATAAATAAAAATTATCATTTTTTTTCTTTAGATCCAATAAGCTTTTTAACGGTCATTAATTTTTTTCTTAAACTAATCGAAATGTTCTTTTATCATAAAATAGGATTTGGTCATTGAAAAATATTGTTAATTATGAAAACAAGTCACCTCCGTCCTTCTTTTTACAATTCGTACATCTGTAGATTTCGTTATTATAAATTACTTATCAAGTATAGACTAACATAATAATAATTTATGTCAAAAGGTAGAACATAAATAAACAAATGGTAATAATAAATACACTCCCAAAGTTTCGTATGCTACCCCAAATAAATTTTTATTAAAAAAAAGGGTAATTTGGACTGACGTTCAATTAAGTAGACATTATTTATTTCTTAGTTATAATAATAGTCCTGAATAAAATGTTAGTGAAAATAATTATTACAATGAACAGGATGAAAATTAAAATAAAAGAGTGGAAAAGTAGTTCTTAAGTCAATGAAATCTGATATGAAAAATATATGGGTATAATATTGGAAAAATAGGATTTCAAATAAAAGCTACATAAATTTTCAATTTTACACAATATTTACTAACTCTTAGGAAGAAATTCTTCAGTCAAAATAACGTTTTATATTTTAAGCAATCAATCGACAAATGAAAAAAAAAAAAGTTTTCTCGTATAGAAACAATAATTTTATCAATAAATTTTAAAAATTCAAAAGGTAGTGTCATGAATTTATTTCTATATTACCGCATACACAATTAGCTCTTTAGATAATATTATGGAATACCGAAAAATTTAATTGTACAAGGAGAAATATCAAAATCTGAATTCTAAACGATTAAACTGACGTGATATTTATAATATTGGATTATATTGGTATAAAAAATATTATATTAATAAGTTAAATTTCTAAAGTAGGATAAAAGATGGTTGTTCTGTCATAAAAAAATTTCAATAATTATGCATGTAATGTTAAATATAAAAAATAAGTTTACAAAAACATTTTTTTGTTATAGAGACAATTATTTAACAGAGTGTAAAAAAAATTGCACTGTATCGATAAAACTATATAATATGGTAATGTTAGGATAGTATATCCGTTCTTTGATTTTCTGTAAAAATTACTAGAAAAAGTATTCAACAATATATATTATGTAATGTGTATACATTTATTGGATATTATTAAGAAGATCTTTTCTCTTTTTGGAACTTATTTTTTTCATTATTCGTGAATCCGTTATTCGTTATAACAATATTCGATAGCAGTAAACGTTTTTAGCCAACGTTTGAAACGTTCGTATGGTCAATATATTTTTATCTATATGATTGAAATGATCTACTCAATTTCTAATGCCAAATAAATCAAACAAGTAGTGGTTCTTAATAAATGCTGAGGGGGAAGGGAGTGGCAAAAAGTGTTTTTTCATTTATATTTCATACATTCTCTTTACTTTTAGGTTTCTCAATATAAGTTTAGACATCTTATATCCTCGTTGTCTTAGACCATAATTATTTTAGATTCTGAGCGTAGCGAGGGAGCTATAGTGGTTTTACAATGATGACTTTTTTTTTTCTTTCTCTGTTAACAAATTTTCCACCAGAAGGAGTTCTCCGATGTTTACAATCTTATCCTGTTTCCGATAGAAAATTTCATCTATTGGGTACTTCAAAGGGGTCGTTTTTCAATTTTCTCAATAGTTTCTTTAACGCATAAAGAAAAAGTACCAAAAAATTATATTATATTATATATATAAAATTATAAATCGAGATTTTTTCATTTCTTCGGATATCAAAAATCAGTACAGACAATAAAGGTAACAACTATTTGTTATCTACCCCAATGTAAGTGGTTTGGACAAAACATTGGAATCATAATTGTTTATTATAAATGATTTATTATAGACTATAAGTCATATATATTCAAATAATGCAACCGATAAAGATTTTAAAAATAGTCAAGGGGGACGATCTACCTATATATAGCATTCCTGCCTCCCCACAAAACCACCACTGGATCAAACGCCGGTTTTCGCTGTTCGCAATTTTTGCCAAACCACTGATAACGTTTAGCATACGCGGACACTCTGAACTTCTCCGTTATCAAACGTTGTGAACGTTTGCTATATATGCCACTATAGAATTTATTCCGATAATTATCGTTCTTTAACGGAAATTCAGACCATATAATATATATTACGTATTGTATATACTTTGTGTTTATGTAAAACGATTTTCGGTGAAGTAATAATCGCGGTAGGTACCTATCTGGTAATAAAATGAATATGACGTGAACGGGGAGGCTAAAAATAAATAAAACTATGCAAATACACTATCATTATTTCCGAGACAGATACTGTTTTCAATAATGTCTAAACACACTAAACAAACATTCGTTAACCGTTTCTAAAAATAATGAAATCATTGAAAAAAATGTGTACTTGAACCCTTTCAGATATTTGAATGGAAAATAATAAATAATACAATTCGAGATAGTAATTTATAACTAAACAGGGTCCTTTTATAGAGAGAACGAATATAATAATAGTGTATACTGCAGCGTTTATTATAAATATTAAAAGGTTTTTTTTTTTTTTTTTTTTTGCTTCGATATGTCTACAAGAACGATTACGTTTCGCCGTTTTTTTTTCTTTGGCCTAACGCGTTTGTTTACCACCGAACAATGTCGAATATTCACCTTATTTCTCGTTTCACATTGCAGTTTTCTATAGTAGTCGATATATTGAGAATAATACATATTATTTGTAGAAAGAGAAGACTACGTTACCAGAAGTCAAATAAAAGGTCGTTGCCCAATACCGTACGGTATTTTGTTTTTTTTTTTTATTTCTTCTCTCTCTCTCTCTTTCCCAGTAACATACACCCTCCCCTCAAAAAAAAAATTAAAAAATAAAACAAATATTATTTAGCTTGAAAACGCCGGACTCAAGATTTTCATAACGAGTGATTTTCAAATAGTGTTGTATATCGAACACATCGACATACCGATCGTTTCACCTCGGTTTATTTCAATATTTTAAAAACACACAACTACCTATATAAGTATCGAAAATGTTTTACGATCACTAACAGAAGTATAGTTTAAGCTTGAACGGCTCTCCAACATTAAATCACACGGTTTCAAAAAAAAAAATTACAATTTAAAATCCAATAACCGAAGCGCCAAAGTTGGACATCCACTATATAGTTAATAAGTTAAATTCAAGTTAAAAATTCAAGTTAATATTAACTCATTAACTTAACTAGTTAATTCGGTAAATTGTAAACTTATCAGATTATGTACACCTACTAAGATATCTTGTGAATATAAGTTATAATCTATTTTTTATACAAAGTTAAATTGGGTCAATAATTTTTTTTTAAATTTTATAACAATACATATGTTCCTTTATATATATTATAATGTGTGCATTTTGATTTTCAATTTTGTATAAGTACCTAATGTAAATATAATATACTAGTATTAATAAGTATACCTGCTAAAAAAAAAATTATCACTTAACTTTAAAATAATGTTTTGTTGGACTTTAAATATTCATTATAAATAATAGGGATATAGTAAGTTATGATGAACATAAAATGGCAATATCATATTTACTTCTACAAAAATATATAGTTATTCTATTTCTGTGTTTCATACGAAATTCGCATTTAATCAAATAAAATAGACAAAAAACAAATATTAATTGAATACTAGATTTAATAATGTATATTGTTAATAAATGATATTTATCTACTTTTGTCTAAATTAACTTTATATTATAAATAATATATTTTTATATAAAATGGTTTTAAATTTTAACATTAACAAGTATTAGTAGTCATTACTTCGTTAATTTCATAACTTGTATGCTGTAACTATACCTACTCAAAAATACTTTATTCATATAAACTTAATTTCGGGACATCAATATAATATAACATATAATATTTAACATCATCATGTAATTTTTCATCAGTTTCTCAAACGTATATGTACTAAACTTTCATTTTTCAAATGTGTTATAAACAATTATCTAAAAAATATTAAAAAACCAAATTAACAATAGAGGATTCCATTTCACTATAGTAACCGAATTAACAATGATTCTCGTAAATATATTATCATTAGAACATTATAAAACGAATAACATCTGTCTTCCTGGTGACCAAAACAACAAACTATCGTAACTATATACACTATGTTTTACTATGGACAGACGGACGAACGACACAACGGCAATATAAAACCACTATTCAAAATTTCGTTTCTGAAACGTTTTAAAATGTTTCGGTGTGACGTGAAACATTGCATTCTAAGATGCATTTATTCAAATAAAACAGTCTAAAGCACTATTAAAGCATAACAAAAAACATGAATGTATTTAAAAGGACGTTACGCCCGCATTTTCTGTCTCCGTCCGTCTAATTGGCAATATAGCAAATTTATACAACGCAAAATTGAAATTATGGCGTTTTGGTTGAATTTAGAGCTTCAACATCTATTATCAAATTTAACGAGAGAAATAATTAATAATGTGCTTTTTGTAAAATATTGTCTGAAATAAAAATTACGGCGTTTTTAGTTTATAATATTTTTAAATAGCTTTATGTTTTTTATCAAATGATATTTTACAAAAATCGCATAACGTTCACTCAAAAATATTCCTCTTTTTAAATTTTGTAATAGGTGTTTATACTTTGAATTTAACCCAAACATCAACATTTCTATTCTGCGTAGTGTAGTTTTACTATATTACCTATCTGTTAAGATAGACAGAGACAATAAATGCGGGTAAATCGTCCTAAATGCAACTTTGATCAAATGCTGTAGAATATACGTTCGCAAACATTTTTTAAATGAAGTGACATCCTATTTTATTGTTACCCAAAGGTTTAATGTAATAAAATATTAATTGTAATTAATTAATGTAATTCGTTACTATTAAAATAACCAAAAAAAAAGCTATTTTGTTTTTTTAAATACATTTTTTAAATTTGTATAGTCTCATATGGTTGTATCTGTAACATATGTAAACATATTATTACTAATTATTTATTTACTAACACAGGCTGGCATATTATTTAGTGTGAAATACTAGAATCAATTTAAATTAAATTCTTAAATTAAAAAGATTTCCTCTTAAATCGATACTTTGCGATGTTTAAATGATCAATTTAGAAGTTTGTGGATAAAAAAAAAAAATAGAAACATTTTGAATATTTTGATTTTGCTGAGAAAAGAAAATTTCAAAAATGTTTTAAATAAATGTAAAGTTAATTTAAATATTTTTAATTCTAACAAACTTGTTTATATATATATATATATATTTATCTCATTGATTAAGCTAATCAAACGAAATTTCTGGCACTAAAATCCAAACGTAGAACACAGAAATAAATTGAATTAATAATAATTGTATTATAACATTTTTGGTAAATACAATTACCTATTGATATTATGTATTTTAATTTTAAATGTAGTTTTCATGTAATGTTTTCAAAAGTAATGAAATTACTCGTAAATAAATATAATGAAATTACTTAATTTTGTTACAGTAATCAGTAATTTAAATTACTTTACTTCCCAAGACTACGTTACATGTACTATATATACAATACGACGTGTGAAATATACTGTTGATAATATACGTTAATTGAACGTTTCACGAACATCATAACGGCATTGCTATAATTGTACATAGAATGTCACCTATATAGTGTTGTACAATTTTGAAAATTGTACATTCAAGATATTTCCAAGGAGAAATGTATTAATTTAAAAATTTAATTAAATTTATAAATAGGTACGCTTTATGTTTTTACATAAGTCATGTGAAAATTTGAAATATTATCTAAATTTAGAAGAATATTTCATAAATATCATAAGTTTATATAGTACATTTTTTAAAAAAGTTCATTAACATACACGTACTGCTACTATGTAGTCGATTATTATTGACAATGATTAAGGATAAATTTCGATAATCCCCATAAATATCGATAAAATCCAAATTTTTTTTAGAGATATGGCATTTGCAGTGTTGGTCTTCTATCACAACAACATTTATTTAAATAAAAACAAATAGTAAAACATTTTGTTTGTTAGAAATTTTCTTCTAATGTCTCCAAATAGAAATTCGTACAAAATTTAAAAAATGTATAGATAGGTACGATCACAATCGTATCCCAACGAACAAAGTATTCGGTTCTATAATTACATAATAATAATGAAGGTTTATCATTTACGATTAAATTTCGAACTTATCTACGATATAAGCTTATAAAAATTATTTACGGATTCGAAATGCCACAAAACTATTTTAGTTAAATAAAAATATAGATACAATAAAATAGATTATAAAAACTAAATAGGTTACATTTTTACAAGTGTCATACCCTCGTCACTATATAATTAAATAGTCGTAATTCCGTCTGGATACAGAATTTTACGTATTAATAAACACTTATAATTCCCAGGGATATCACGAGCTTATTGTCATAGAATATCGACGGGATACAGTGTGTACTTTTTCTTCGTCGTGTTGGAAAATGTGAAATATGTAGATAAAAATACATATAAATATATTTTATGTATTAAAATGAATTTAAAAGTTACACTGTGAACATAAAAATGTGCATAAAAACAAATATTTTAAGAGTATTTTTTAATTTATTTATTTGCAAAGAAAGACTGTGGCAAGCAATGTCGGAAAGAATAAATAAAAATAATAATATTTTTGTTGTACATTTTAAGATTTCTTGGGAAATTTTATACACCTTTTTTATTTTTTCGTTTATTTTTGGTTTTAAAGTGAATATTTATAAGGTAACGAGTAATGTTGAGTGGTGTTGCCAACAATTTTAAAATCGAAGAATTTACATTAGATTTGGTATAAATCCATTATTTCCATGAATAAAATCTATATAAAAATTGACATTCAATTCAAAATGAGGTTTTGCCACTTTTGTGTCATGTGTTTGCCATGCTCAAGCTAAAACGCAATATTAGCGGTGTTTTATGTATACATAATAAGGTAGGATGACCTAAAAATAAAAATAAAATAAAAGAAAATGGCTACTTTCACGTTCTGTTCTATAATTGATGATATCTAAAAACTGATTTGTGATAAGTAATAATAGATAACAAAATAATATTGTTCTGTGATTATCAAGGTTGATTTATCAGGTGTTAACACTCGGCTTATCAGTTGAACGAAAATATGACACCAGTTACGTATGCCGCTAGGGTCGTTGACTATATACACTGGTTGGCACTAATCACTATGATATTACACGTATTTATATAGACAGATGACAAATATATATATATATAAATAAATTATGAAATTGAATAATTTAAAACGATAAATTTACAATATTGCGAAATTAATATGAAACTATAAAATAAAATATATGATATTATGATTGGACTATCTTAAGTGCAATACCTATCGGGTGCAGCTCTTTGTAAATGTAACTCCTTTTATGTGGGACTACTTGTATATATGTTCAACACCTTTTGAGCGCAAAACCTTGAATTTGTAACCCCATTTGGGGGTGACACCTTGTATGTGTAACTTTTTGAGCGGAAAATCACATAAGTGGATGTACTTTTTAGTGTAATTCGTACACCTCGTATTATGTAATCAGTCATGTTATCAGGATCCGGAATAGTCGATGAACGAAGTATTTTGAAAAATAATAATATTAATTAATTAGTTTTAAAAATATTTTGCCTGTGGCCGAATTTCGCATTCGCTTTCTAGAAAATAGTCTTTCACACATAAAGAATTTCTGGTGTAGATTGACAAAGTAGATATAGGTAATTTAAAAATATATCGAACTGACTATTCTCGGATTTTTATAAAAACTCGAAGTAACGGATTTCACACAAAATACATAAATTATATTTAATAAAAATTTTGAAAAAAACCTCAATAATACGATATAGTAGGTACCTACTCCACACATAAGAATTCGATTGGACGTCTCGAGTTTTTGTATGTTTGGAAATATTTGAAAGTCATCCTGATAGAAGTTCACCTGAACGTATTAATATAAATCTAATTAATATATTGTGAAAAGTACTAATAAAGTCTCGACGATTTAAAATTCAATGTAAATAAATATAGTAAAGGTCAATCAGACTGTGTGAATCAGTCGGTTGGACTTATCGTCTCGGGTTTTTAAAAAATTTTTGTCCCTAGATAGAAATCTACGAATGTCCGAGAAAAAAGAAATGCTACAGGGTATTATAATATATGTACTATTATACGTATAAGTAAGTTGTTTAAACGAACAGAACAAAATAAAATAAATATCTAATAATAAAAGATGCAACGATAAGAATATTTATTAAGATTTCGTTCACATATCGCGTATATTGGATAAATATTATTGTCTCCGTAGATAGACGTCGAGATCGAGAAAAGAAAACGCAAAAAAAAATCAGATCGAATTTCGGAAACCGGTGTAGACTCGTATCGTAAGTCAGTTTGGCAATCGACGCGCCTATATCACTAAGCTATCTAATCGAGATGATAAGACAATCGAAATTTCTCTAATTTAAACGATTCAGATAACGGACGGTACTCACAGTGCCGGATCTAGAGAATTTGTCGCCCGGCGCAAAAATATAATTGTAGCTCCTCTTTTTAAATTTTAATAAGCAAAAAAAAAAAAAAAAGTCATTCCTATCCTATTGAAAATTAAGTGATCGATGGGATCCCACTTCCAAAAGCGGGACGAAAAGTTAAAATATTTTTACATTTTGCGCCCCATCATAATGGCGCCCGGGGCAAGTGCCCCGGTTCGCCCTCCCCTAAATCCGGCACTGGGTACTCATAATCAAGGCTGGGCATTAACGAGTTAAAAGTTAAAATTAAGTTAAAAAGTTAAGTTAATTTTAATTAAGTTACTTAACGCGTTACTTTATTTTCAGATTAACTTTTAACTTAATAATTTACTTTTTTTATTAAAATTAACGTGTTAACTTCAAGTTTACTTTATACAAAAGAATCTAAATGAAGTTAAATTTGCACGAAGAACAATGCAAATATTTGAAAGAGGATTTTACTTTTTGGTAAGTACCTATTACGCAATTTTAGTAGCCCGTCTTTTTAACTACACGGAGGCTGGTATTTATGTCTATCCAGTATACAAAATATATTGAAGTGATAGGTACTGCTTATTTTATAATGCCTTAGTGTGAATCAAATAATAATGTATAGGTATCTTGGCAGTTAGAAGTTATTTTCTGATTTCTTATTTATTCATGGGTTTTAAAATGACGTGTTGTATTTAAATTTTTACATGTATACATTTTTTTAGGCAGAAGAAGTTCTCAGTAATTTTTTTGAGCGTAAAGAATAACCATCCTTTTTTACCTTTTTACGATATTATTAGGTATATCGACTTTTTTGTCCCCAATTAATAAATTTTAACTTTTAACTAAGTTAAGTTACTTTTTTTTCAAAATTAACTTTTAACTTTAGAAATTAATATAAAATATACGAGTAACTTTTAACTTAACTTAACTTATATTATTTTCAATTAACTTAACAAAAAGAGTTAAAAAAATTACGTTAACTTGCCCAGCCTTGTTCATAATACAGGCACCTATATACACATATTCGGAACGAACGTCTCGGTCGGACGAAAGTCCGATGATTTAAAAATCAATATAAAAAAATACCTACTATGTGAATCAGACTTATCGTTTCGGGTTTTTAAAAAAATATTGTTCCCAGATAGAAATCTACGAATTTCCGAGAAAAAAAAAATGCCAACTGGCCACAGGGTATTATAATAGGTACTATTTTCACGTAGGTAATTGTTTAAACGAACAGAACAAAATATAATACATATCTCTAATATTAAAAAGTTGCAACATTTATTATGATTTCGTTCGTATACCGCATACATTGGATAAATATTGTTATCGAGAAAAAAAAAAACGCAAAAAAAATCAGATTGGCATAGTGGAATTCGAACCGGTAGACCCGTACCGAAAGCGGTTTGACAATCGACGCCCTACACCACTAAAGGCGGGTTTACACGGGTCGATCGCTGTCGAACAACTACGCGGACAACGCGTCGAAACCCAATGGAAAGTGTTTAATGTTTACACGTTCAACCGTTTCATAGGTACATTTTAGTCGGAAGCGAAAAGCGTAGACAAAATGTCTTTGCCGATGAGTATTGGCGTTTTATTGGTTTGTGATCAATTAGGTACGTGATGAGTTATTAAAATTAAAAAATTAAAATAATAAAAAAGCGTTTATGGACTCAGCGATGGATTTTAAGAAGATACACTTTAGTCTTTTTTTCACTTTCAAATCCTAATAAAGCCATTTAAACGCAAATTTGAATAAACCGATAAAAATAAAGTACTAATAATTGGAGATTAAATTATTTTTTATTTCATTAATTTAATTAATTTGTATTATTAATGATAAATCTTCTATAAAGACAATGTGGCTTGATAAAAATATCATTCACTAAGCGTTGAACATAGTATGCAAAAATTGCAAATATTTATTAATAGGTAGCCCAAAACTTGTCAAAACATCAGCGTGTGAAGAGAACAGTAATATATAATTGTTGAAAGTTTCAAATCTCTACGTATAATATTTTTTGAATAACAACGAAAAAAATTTGTATCAACATATTACGAAAATTACACCGATGAAAATTAAATAACAAATAATAAGTACACAATAAGTATATAATTATATAAATATAAAATTTAATAGTAGGTATATAAAATATAAAAGTATCTATAGGTACAACTTGATCGCCTCGTTGTTTACGATTTTAGCCATGTGACAATGATTGAATTACTAAAATCGACCAAAAGTGGACTACTTTTCGACTTTAATCGAATCGAATTACTTGGCCGTGCGACCAAGTCGAAAATGAGTTTATAATGTTAATTTCCGTGTAAACCGGCCTTAAGCTATCTAATCGAGATGATAAGACAATCAAAATTTCTCCAATTTAAACGATTCAGATAACGGACGGATAGAATATTTACGGAAGATAATATTTCGTCTCATAATATAGATACCTACACATACCGGGAACGAACGTCTCGGTCGTACAGAGACAATTCAAAGAAATGTTCGGTCGGGCGTTAAAACGTCCGGGAAATCCGAATGCGACCTCCACGTCATAGAAAAACGTCGGCAAAAGATCGAAAACTCCGATTTTGGAATTTCGGGGTGATAAGACGACGGAGCGAAAAACGGTCTAGCGATAAGAAACGGACGGCGGAACCGTTTTCTTCCATGCGATATATAGGGTGAAGACGGAGCTTATACGGTGTGTACCTCAACTTCGCATCTTCGGAAAAGTCGAAATACGGACGAACGGAAAACGGAAAAATCGCAAATCCAAAGTACGACAGTGATAAAACCGCAAAAGAGAATACCTCCGCGGCCGTCGATACGAAAACGGTCAGCGGAATTAAATAAAAAGCATAAAGTTTTTTCTTCCACGAAAAACCCTTTATTCGGAGTTAGCATATTATATAATAGATTATGAAATTACATAGTTTTATATATATATATAAAAATACCTAAAATAAATAGCAATATTAATAGTATACATATATGTATATATATACCTAATTTAATATGTTATTATTACATATATAAACGTATTGTTATTCTTTTAAAAATATGTTAAATTTTAAGCTGTAGTTCATATTTTTTATTGAAACGGAGATAATATTATTTTAAAAATTAAAAACTTAAAATATCGTGTTAATTGTAATAAAATATATTATGACGTTTTACTTAAATACAAAAATGATATTCGCATGCGGAAAATACAACGAAAAATCAACAAACAGAAAAAACAACAAATGACCCCCAAAAAAAAAAATTCAAAGATTGTATAAACTTACACTTGTTATATAAACATCGATGTACAATTTTATTGTTTTGTTAAAAATTATTAATAAGTATTAACGAATATTTTATTATATTATTAAATTATTTTAGAAATATTGTTAATCATTGACATACATTTTATCGTATAATTTTAAAAATATATAATTTAACAGTTGTTTTTATACTAAATTAATATTCAATCTTTATTCAATCCATTAGTTATTATTTTAGTTTTACTTTAGTTTACATTTGAATTACGGATGTTATGTTCTAATAATCCATGTAAAAAGTAAAATATTCTTAAGTATTACACATAAAATCCCATTATAACTAGTAAATATTTAAAGCTCAATCTGTGTAGAAAGCAAATTTAGCCACGTTCGCCACTGATGTAAAATTCACTTTCATATTACGGTGTTGGTCGGCGGGGATGAATGTTTACACTACAGAGTAATATATAGGGACTGTTCTATGTCTTGCCCGTGTTCAAAGTTGTCATGAGCAAAGTGTCGGTTTTCACAGTTTTACCAAAATATATTGTGTGGTAATAATATGTTTTGCAAATTTGTTTATATTTAGTGCAAAATTCATTATCATGGTAATATTTAAAAATATCCCTCCACTTTTCAATTGAATTGTTTATCATAGTTTTGTGTAATAATTTATTGTATTTATACTAATTATATATTTTATTAATAGAGTAATAAACGTTATCAATAATTATTATCCATCATAAAAGAATTGACCGGTGTAATCCACAATATATTCCGCAACATTAAACATTTTAATCGTGGTCATACTGTTTTTAGGGTCACTTTGTATGTTACAACTATTTTACAGAACATTCTCTCTATATCTCGCCCGTGTTCATAGTTGTCATGTGCAAAGTGTCGGCTTTCACAGTTTTACCATATCGGCGACAAAATATATTGTGTGTAAATAATATGTTTTGCAAACTTGCAAAATTTACAACTATTTCACAGAACATTCTCTCTATATTACTTTATGGTTTACATCTTATAAATCCACCTTGGTGATTATATCAATCGATACACAATATTATTTGTGATTGGATATTTCAAGTTTAAATCACAGAATAATATTATTTTATTTAGCGTTTAGTGCAATATGAATTCATCGTTTTCTGTACGTTTGTGAACTGTATGCCAGTATAACTTGCATGCAGATTCATATCCGACTAGGTACATAGTATGTGATTATACGTTGTGAATTAAATGCAATGTTCCCTTTTTTGTCATAAGCACTGATGCTATTTTTTTAACTCAAAAAAAGAAGACAATTCATTGCTAGACTTAAGCTCTTTAAGTACGTTTGACTAAAATAGCATGATTAAAATAATCAAGTTGGCATAGAGACAACGCGTTAAATATAAACATTAAAAACTCTTACATGATCAGCACTATTAGAATTTTTGTATTCAACACAATCTCAAGTGGAGTTCATAATATTTCAAATAAAATAATTTATGTGTAAAATATAATTTATAAAATTCAAATCACATAAATTATAAAAAAATATACAATACATACAATCGAGTAATGCAAAACTGTTATAATTGAATTTCTTTCTACCAACGAAATTCATTCGACTATTGAAAAGTAAATGCTAACTCTAAAAATTGGTAGGAGATAAAAAAAATCATGTTTATAATATCTAAAAATGCATTTATAAATTAAATTTACAGCATCAAGAAATTCTGCTATTAGTTTTAAATTTGAATTTAGGATTTGATGCAGTATTTGTCATTATAGCTAGGTAACTATTATTATTATTATTTTAGCTATATGGATATCCTAACCATGTTATATATGTGAAATAAAGTGTTATGATAATAATAAATGATAAGAGTATGTTCGCACGGTTTATCAATATTATCAATCATATAGCCAAGCAGAGAACAGGACATGAAAATTGCCAAAATATATATATCATTGGTAATCTTTCCTCAAATCATAAAAAAACATAGGTATAATAGGTATAATAGGCATTCCGATTAAACTTTGTCGGGACAACAGGATGCAAATCTCAACAACGGGACGTATGGTCATCCCAGTATAGGACCACATTCCATATCAATATTAAACATTGTATTACTATTCTATAATGTTTTAATGCATGACGGTCAACTTTTATTTAAGTTATTGACGTGTAAATTACTATTTTAATAGAATTTTATATTTTAATTCATCAGAATATATTTTTTCTAATAATACAAATAGTTGAAAATCATAACAAATGATTAATTCATATTGTTATCAAAGATAACGCTTAACGTGTTATCAGTCCGATGTTAAGTATACATAAATAAAATCATTAGGTTTGTGAAACAGTATTGAGATACAAATATTATTAATTATTTTGCTTTTTTAAGCTAATCATGTACGTTTTTAATACAAATATTAAATTTATAATATTAATGCTTAATATTATTTTTAAGAATTTATTAAGTGAATATATTGTTAAATTATTAAAATATAAAATATTATCATGATATAGGTTATATATTCTTTTTTTATGAAGTACATTAATATTAATAGACACGTATACAAATATTGTGAAAATAGTGTATGTATTTTATAAATTACTTTATATTATTACATATATATATATATTGAACTAAACACTTTTTAAAGAACTGAATAACGTTTTAATTGAATGTTGGATATTTTGCAAAATATTAAACTTAAAAATATAATTAATTTTATTCTAAGTTGGTCATTAATTTTTTTTTCAATTGCAATAGTTAAAAATAAAAAAGATGTGCTAATGTAGGAATTAGCACGTTTTTTACTGACAGTGAGTGGTGTAGAACAAAATTCAATATTGTCCGGGTCCGATTTAAAACGCGGCGTTAAAACTAAACTCAAAATGGATTTTTTTTTTTTTTTTTTACACTGTCAGTCGTTTTATTTTTATTTCTACAAAAAAAAAAACTATTCGGATGGTCTGTACACGTCAGTAAACGCGGTATAGTTTTTCTTAATTCGCGCAAAATTTAGATTTTTTGCAATATCACTTTTTAGGATTATATATCAAACTTCGATTACGGCCTAGCCTGACCTTGTGCATGTCGGCGGAGCTCACTGCGGTAGGCATTTTAAAATAAAAGTTTATAACACAGACGTGGTCAGTGGAGAGACGAATACACAAAGGTGGTGGAAAAATAAAGAAAGAAAAACGGACATCGCCCGACCGCGGGAAACCCTAAAAGGCCTGCAGTTGATAAGAGAAAAACAACAGGTCATATTACGACGAGACCTAAACGCGTTACGTTACAGCACATTTAATAGTTATTATTGAAATATGACATATTATACAGGTAAATGCGTTGCGTGGAATTTGTATTTTTTTTTTTATTTGTTAAAATATGGGTACAAAATTTTAAATATTTCGAAAATTTATATTCCAAAACAAACAATTTCGGCATCATTAGAGCTGAAAATGAGTAGTCTTTTTTGCCGAAAACAAGTCTACGCACTTCCATGACGACTTATACCTCTAAATATATAATATACGAGTGTATACACCACGAAACCACCCACTTACCGAAAAATAATATGTTGCGGTCGCAATACACAAATCTATTGATCGGAGCCACCGCCGACGAATTTAATGTTTAACGTGTGTACAATAATTGTAGGCTAGCCATATTAACAGTATGTGCACTGGAAATTTTTAAGTAAATTCCGAAAGGTCTGATAAAAATAGAAAAACGACTCTGTATAATATATTGTCCACAAATATCTAGGTCCACGAAACTAAATCTCGATGTACCTTCTCTAGTCACTCTCCTATCGTTATTGTCAATTTTATATCTACCCCCCCCCTGCAGTGCTGTCCCCAGAGAAGGGGAAGGAGGATTTTTGAAAATGAAAGTTTTAAGGCAAAAGTAGAAAAAATTCATGACGTTTATTATTACTTATTTCGAGTTATTTAAGAGATTTATTAAATACGTACCTACCTATATGTTTAAGAGAAGTGTTATATTATTTTTTCACATTTCACCCTCCCATAAATATTTCTTCGGCGTGACCCTGATATATTTTATCGACTTAAATAAAATTAAAGAAACAAATTCGATCGTCTCACTTTAACTACATTTGATTGAACTTTTGGACCACTTTGAAATTTATATTTGTAATAATAATTCCGAAAATAATGATTCTTAAAACTTGAAACTTCCCCGAATTTGTTACCCGCTGTGCAATGTTTTTGCGTTCCACAGATATTTCAGAGATGTTTCACAAAAATATTTCTTTTTATGCAAAAGACTCTATTCACGTTGCATCGGCACTGTACTAAAAACTTTGTCATTTCAACTTTGATGGCCAAAAAGTTATCAAGTTGTTCTCAGCTAGGTGCAGGGGCTACACCACAATGATTTTCATGCTGCAGTATTGGATTCTGTTTAAAGCTCCTAAAAATATTTAAAAAAATATTGATTTATTTTCCGATCGTCGGCCACTCCTACACACTCCTTTACAGAGTATTTGATAATTTGGAGAGGGAATTAAAATCCTTAAGCATAATTCCAAGCCCTCAAACCTACCTCGACATATTTAAAAAGTACATCATAATCATTCGTTTAGATGTATACTGTGACGTTTTAAACTGGAAGAATCAAAGTGGCTACTTCCTGGCATTTCAAATTTCAAAAATCAAAATGGTTGTATTATCATCCTTATATTTTCTAATAAAATACTTTTAAATTTATCTACGAATTTTCAAAGATGGTTTTACAGTGTACTCAGGGCCGTACTTAGAAATCGGATGCTCCTATTTTTAAAAAAAAAAAATGTTATCCCTAAAACCCTAAAAAAATGTCCACTCCCTGGTTAATTTTCTGATAGTGCAGTTTCCTAAATATGGCCCTGAGTATACTACTTATGTCTTTTACTCGTAAGCTTTTTTTTATATAGTAACAGGTCTATTTTTATATTATCTACACCACGGTACTTTTCTTTTATAAAATTAATTTTTTCATTATTATTCATCAAAACCTTTGTTATTTCTTACTTTTTACATAAAAGGTATAATGTAATATATTATATCATAATATTATATCTATATATTAAATTATTATACTCACCTATTTTCCAATATATGTTATTAGAATAAAATTTGATAAAATTATAAAAATAAGTCTTTTATGTTATAACTTTTGTATACTACGAGCATAAAAAATATTTTTAAAATACCCCAAAAGCATGACGTGATCAAAATTGAGAAGGTTTTAAAATCACTTAAAATTCAAAATTGCATTTTTAGTAAAAAAATCAATTATCATTTAACATGTGCTTATCAAACATAAATTCAGTTTCAATCAAATGTCTGTACTCTATTATTTATTTATATAGTTATACTCAAATTATCAATTTAATTTGACTATGTTACTTTGTTTAAAATAAATAATTTTAATACATTAAAATATATTATCAAATGCATACCTAAATTTAATATTCAAACATACATATATTAGACATTTATTAAAATAAACTTATATACAGCGTATATTAATTTTTCATAGGAATAAAAATATTGATAACATATCCCCCCTTCGAATGACTTTTTTTTAAAGGTAGGTGGTAGGTCGAACTCAAAATCGAAACCCGAATCTAACTATTAGTTTTAATGTCAAAATCCGAAACCGAACACGGACTATAGCTTAATGTCGAACTCGAACCCGAACTGAACTATTAGTTTTGTGGCGAACCAGTACTGTCTGAATAAACATTTAAGGAGGGAGAGGGTTGTAAATAAGCCAAAAAAAAAAAAAAAAAAAAAATGATAAACTAATATGTTAATTTGGTGGACAAACAGTTGAAGTTCGATAAAAGTTTAAATTCGAATAGTTCGTTGGAATTCGAAATTTTGTTCGAGTTCAAATTCTTTGATCAGTTCTGATTAGTTCTTCAATCAGTCTAAATTTAGTTCAGTTCGGTACGACTTTTGACTACTATTGAGTTCGATATTTCTAACTTCGAACGGTTCGACTTATTTTGCACAATCATATTAAAAATATACTTATTGACCGTACATTTTTCTATAAGAATAAAAATATTAATGACATAACCCAGCCCATAGTTAGGTTAGGTACATTTATTTGTTTCAATTCCTAACGAAAAACAAAAAATGTAAGTATATCTATCTATTATATACATATACTGAAAAGTTGTCGTCGAAATTTTTTTTTAATACGTGCAAGCTGTACGATCGGGTTATAGTCAACACTCTCTCCGAACAAAGATCTCCGCAACTTGTATATTTTTTGGCAGAATTCAGAGATCATATTTAGTTTTAGATTATATTAAAAATTGTTTGCCTATTTACCTACCTATATTTTATTCTTAAAACTTGCTTGAGTGAAACACCTACCTATGACCGCATACAACTCCTTGTAAGTGCAACATCTTTTCAGCGTGACGCCTTTTATTTTGTAAATTTAAATTCTTTTGAATGCAACACCTCATACGTGTGAAATTTCTTTTGAATGCAATTCATATAGGTACTTCGCTTGTATGCATTTATCGTCGGTGGCCGAAAGTTTTTTCGAAATAATACTGTGCAAAAATTAATTTTAAAAATAATCCGATTGCCGCGGTAACTGGCCTTTGCTTTCTAAAAGATAGTCCTTCGCCCCTAAAGTTTTTTTGCTGAGTACGTTGACAAAGTAAGTAGAAAATCCAAAAATATATCACTAATCCGATATTTAGGTGTGTAATTATATTGTAATATATTATCATATTTGACCTAACGCATTATAATGCACAATATTATATATAAAGACTATCGAAACTGGCAGACTTGGGCCGGAGAAGTAGACTGGGAATGGACTACAGGTGCCTCCAATCACCTCGTCCTGAAATGTAAGATTTATATTTATTTTTACAATTAGACATTTATAAGCGATATGCGATCTACATAAGGTTTTAGCTATATTATGGCACTATTGTTGTATTTGATAATACTCCATGATAAGACTATTATCACGTCGCGTCGGTCGACTGGGATATACCTACCAAAATAATCTTATATAAAATATATAATTCCAATACGTATAAAAGCCAAAATTGGTATGTCACAAATACCAGATTATAATATAGGAAAGCCATTTAAAAATATTTTCAATTTTTCAAATTTTCCCGGTTTTTTATATTGTTCAGTATAATTATTTGTAAATATTTTTTTGTCAAAAATCTAACGGACTTGTATAAGTGGCATACATCATTTTGTCTCGGTATGGATACGTACAGTAATATTATTATGTTTGAGTTCGATTTTTGGATTTGGCGAATATTGTATGTTCGGACATTTATATTTGTGCATTTCAAATTAATGTAAATATACCTAAATATTTCTACTCAAATTTCTCGTACATCACAAGTTTTGGGGTATTCAAAAACTTGTTCAACCAGTAAAATTCCAAAAATGTAAATGCAAAATAACCTAGTTCTAATGGGGTTGGTCTATTCGTAGATTGCAGAATTTTAAAAGCTACCTATATTTCAAAATTAGATATATAAAACATAATAATTTTGCCTTTTAAGCCATCACGATATACAAATCAAACATAGTGGCCCTCGCAGAAAAATAATCCTGGCTATGTCTTGGCTATGGTCACTTACTTGGGTATAATATTCCGATTACTTTTTTTTTATAAGTATTCAATACAGTATTTTAAATACAATACATTTTTCTTAAAAATATTCATAAAAAAATGCTTTAAGGTTCCAATAATATTATAAAAGAACATTTTTTAGTATGTTTCAGTCAGTAAATTAATCGATCAGAATCTCAAATAATTAATAGAACCCCTCAAACACGCATTGACCACTAATTATGTCAAATTAAATTACAATGTAATATTAAAATTGTATATTTCTATTAATGAAATCTATAGTGGGTATTATATTATTATACGCGAATACCGTTATTAGAATTATATAGATATTATTGTATTATTATAAAGCATTCGAATTTATAATGTTTTGAATAATTTTTGTTTTTGAAGTGTTCGGAACGTGTATTTTGAACACTTAAAAAAAGTATTTTATCCAAACCTACTAACCTGGACAATAATGAGTTTTAAAAATTAATTTTAGTCGTATAAAAATATAATTAATTTGATATAATGTGTAGTTTAAATAATTTAAATGCATTTTTCCGTTAAAAACATAATGTAGATAAATGTTTTTTTTTTTTTTATTTAAACGCTCCCGAAATAAAGACAGGCACCTACTTCTAACGTATATTATCTGAATTTTAACTCTGTAACTAATAGTTAATTTCTCGATTTTCCTGCTAACTTTGAGCATTTTTAAATCAACTTAAAAAACCTTAAATTTAAAAAAATAATTTTAAATTCTTACTTATTTATATATATATAGGTGAGTCTTCGTAAACGATAGGACGATTATTTATGTTTTTCAGGTGCTAGGACGACGTCGTTCCATCGCCCGGAATTAAAATTGGATTTTACGGCCAATGGGTTAGATTACAAATTCGGAGTGTATATAGTTAGGTACATATGATTATAAATCGGTTACAAAAAAAAAAAATGAAATCCGCAGTCGAAATTTTAATTTACGGGTGCCGGGACGACTCACCTCTTACAGTATATTACGTACCTATACGTTGACTTAACGGTGTTAATTAAATAAATGTATAAACTTGATTAGTCCTGGAAAATTTAATTTTAGACAAGCTAAAACTAAGACTATATTATGTATGGATCAAGTATCAGACTATACACACAAGTGTTTATGTAAAAATTAAAATTACTATCATATGATAATGACAATAAATTTTTCACACAAATTACGTAAGTTTATGATTCTGAGCATACCGAGATACAATTTATAAACGAAAAACTATTTTCTTTAAATTCCTAAACAACATAAAAACATGAAAAAAATTCCGATTTATTACGATATTATGATACCGATTTATACATGTACACCATAACATAGGAGCGAGTTGGCTCCAAATTCAATTTGTCTATTATACATCATTAAATTTTAATTCGTACAAATCGTGAAATTTAGGCAGTGTAAAATTGTGTCAATAACTATATATATTATGTTTATTATGAATTTTGGGGAGTCTATTCTTTCAGCCCGTTTTAGTTTTATTTATGTGCCACAGTAATTAATTTATTCTAACTGAATTAATAATAATTATTTGATATTTTAAATTTCATATGGGATATTTTTTTTATTATTTTATATTGTTAACACAAATATTAGTCCTAATAGTATTTTATAAATCCGTGAATTTAGAAAATATTTTTTGGAAAAATGTCAAAATTTATATTTTTATACACAAATCATATAATAAAGTAAACATGACCATATTATATTTTAGAGATTCATTTCTATAGATTGTATAATAAATCATTTTACAAATTACTATAGACAGATAAAATAATTTTATAAACTATAAAATGTTCCTAATATATATGTTAGAATATTAAATTTAAGTATGCATTTGTATATACGGATAATAAAATTTAATATATTAAAATTATTTATTATAAACGAAGTAACCTACTCAAGTTAAATTGATAATTTAAGTATAATTATAAAAGTAAATAATAGAGTACGGACATTTGATTGAAACTGAATTTATCTTTGATAAGTACTACATGTTAAATGATAATTGATTTTTTTACTAAAAATGCAATTATGACTTTTGAGTTATTTTAAAACCAATTTTTGTTATTCTCTAATTTTACAATAATACAACCCATTTGAAAATACGAACTGAAAATAGTATAGACGTCTATTTCAACCGTATTTTACATAATATGTATATACAAATTAAAGGTAACATCCATACTTTTTTAGGTTTATTTTTTTGACTCGCGAGAAATGTAAAAATAACTGTAAAAATACTTTAAATGTCAGATCATTAATTTTTATTATTATAATTTTTTTACGGGGGCTTCTAAATCAAAATCCTCTTCCTACGTTTGACCCTGGTAATAGTTATTCAATCCATTAAAGCATTCCATGTGAAGTATATAAATCAATAATTTGGTTATTTGATCTAAGTTTTGTGACATTTAACTTTATTGACAGTTAACGATATCTATATGACAATAATTATGAATAATTGAATAATTAAGTATAAATATAAAACAAACAATAATTATTGTTAGTATACATTGTGTTCGATTAATATTGATGAACACTTTTATGTTTTATTTATTTTGTACATTAATAATTATTCATTTTAAGACAATACTAAATTCTTTGACATATTTTAATCGATTTTATTTGATATTGTATTTATGTACAATATTTTTTTTTATAATATTTATGGCTATACTTTGAATACATTTAAAAAATATTTATACCATAAACAGGAGCTTCCTTAAAAGTTTCTACGTAACTCATACGCTGTCAACAAATAAGGTTTAAGTAAAATTATGCATTAATAATATCTCTGCTTGTAACTGGTTAAAAACTGGATTCATTAATTTTCTAATATCATAAACATAACAAATGACAAGCCTACAAAAACTGGTCTGGAAACGCGAAATATAAATATAAATATTTTTAATGGAATCTAGTAATTTGTAGAATTATTTAAATAAAATATTAAAGCCCGATTTCTATTTTTTTTTATTTTATTTTTTTTGTAGTTTAACCAATTATTTCGTAGAAATATTTTGATATTATTAAATAATTAAATGTTTAATATCATATTGACATATTTTATTTTAATTTGTTATACTTATAGCGAGTAACGGTTATAATTTGAAATAGTAGGTAGGTTACCTATATACCTATTACTAGGTCATAAAATCTCACATTTCGCCAAAAATCTCCGATATAACCTGTAACCGATACAATTTTATAAATCTAAAATTTAATTTTGTAATTAAAACGGAAAACCAAAAAGAATATTGTCGGCAATTTTAAAATTCGATTTACGGCACCGATCGACTTAGAAACCAGTTCAAACAACTGAAAACCGTATATAACACATAATATTATGTCATATGTACGTTATTGGTCTACATATGGTGTGAACATTTACAAAGTTGTGAATAAATTAATAATATGTCGTGTTTATAATCGAATTACTAATGGATTTTTTTCAAAATATACTTGTACAAGACTGACCTGTAAACATTCGGATGTACGGTGAATACGAGATTTTTTGCAAATATTCGAATATTCTCTCAAAAATATTTTAAAAACGTATTGTACCTAACCCAAGTATATGCGTGTATTTTAACGTGAATGTATTGTACGTCCAGGAAGTCAGTATACGGTATCATCAAATCTATTACAATACTGTAGGAACACATTATCACGTGTAATTTGCATAAAATATGACCAATGAAAGTTTTCTATCGACCGTGAAATTATGGCATGAAAAAATATGTTCAAGACACAATTATCTACATTAGTACAATACTACGATCCCGTAGTTTTGTACGTTTTTTTAAAACAGTGACCAACAATGGTAAGACAATAATTATTAATGTTGATTAATTGATTAAAAAATTTAAAATTTTAAATCGTTCAGGAAGGTATAACATATAAAGAGATCGATTTACAGAAAAAAATTATGTAAGTAATATTAATCCGAAAGCATTAAGAGAACGCCGTACACCGACATTTTAAGGTAAATTTTAAAGAAAAATTGAAATCTAACAATTAGTAAATACAATTTTTTATTGTTGTGCAAGTGCGATATATGTTTAAAAAAAAAACATGTTTACGCATTTTTCATTTTTAAAAACTTGAGAATATTGTAGAAAGATGAAATACAAAAAATAAATAATTTGTTTCTAACGTGTTTGTAAGTTGATAAAAGTAAAAATGTTATTGCAAGTTTTTAATTCAAAATTTAGATATAGGACATCCTTTTAAATTGAACGTTAATAGTATATATAAATATATAGTTGACAAAAAATTTATTAATTTCGTTAAGTTTACAGCTTAACTTGGACCACGCCTATTATAAAATTTTTAAAATCCAATATTTTCGATTTTGATGTTATTTTTTTGTCTGACAAATAAATTAGAGCGTTTTAGTGTATGATTTTTGAAGCATGATTTTTACTTCTTTATTACAAAATATTCTAAAATACACCCCTTATGCTACTTTCGAAAATATTCCGTTCTATATAAAGTTGTTTCAACTCTATAATATTTAACTTGAACCTATGACTCAACCATTCGTTTTAAACTAATGACCAATTTATTAAATTTAAAAAAAAGTTATTATAAACATTGTGTTTAAAATAAGGTACTCGTATATAACTTATAAGAAGTTGCTACACCATCAGTGGTTATGTGTATAGTCAATTTTTAAGAAATTGTAGAAAAAATTAAAATCTAACAATTTAGAAATATTCAAGAATATTATAAAAATAATCTAAGAATAACTCCATATAATATGTCTTATTGTTTTATTATTATGTTATTACAATAATTCCGTATAATAGGCATATAAGCTAAACAAAATTGTTAAAATTTGGTAAGTCGGATTTAAAATCTAAAAACAGTTTTGAATTTGTCAATCGGTCTTCTAGGGATCGATCAAGGTATTGTTTTTTTTTTCACATATTAATAATAATAAATAATTTAACCGAAAAAATCGATCAATCTATCCCTTGTAAACATATCTATAATTGAAATCTAACTTTCCAAAGTCCCACAGTTTTGTCTAGCTTTTAGATAGATTTTTACGTAAGTGTTGTACTGTGCGACGTCTTCTTTAGTTGAACTATTAGTTAAAAGTTGGTTTTTGAAATGTTAATATATTTATAAATATTAATTCTTACGGTCAAAAGCAAAATATTATTATCAGAATCAAATTAAATTAATACTAAAATAACATTTATAAAAATAACAAATTGGTTAAAAATTAATATGGGTTAGGATATCCATATCGTGAAAAATCTACGAAATTGAATGAGAAATTGTCATAAATACTGATATATTGGTTTTTTGTCAGTAGTTAATTAATTCAAAACTTTTGATAAGACATCGATATCGCAGTAGATATTACAATATCGTACATCAACATTTGAACGATATTGTTTCTGAAATTACGCAACGTTGCCCATCACAATGAAACATACAACTAAATATGTTAAGTAAACATTGTTGAGTTATTATTAACTTTATAAAAGAAGTAATCATTGAGTTTTGTAGTTAGTAAATATTGAAAGTAACTTATAAAATATTATCTCATTACTGCTAAGTCGATTTAATTATAATTTTTATGTTAAAGTGTGTATTATAGTGATAAAAATAGGCAACAATTTAAAATATCCCATTTCCGTTTAACGTAATTCAAAAATTAAAAATTAATAATTTCAATATTTCACTTAGTTACGTTTTCAAACAATTGAATTTCTTTCCAAATAATTACTGTAAATCCTTTTAAATTAAGAGGAATCGTTTTTTTCGTCATTCATCAATATTAATAATGTAGTTTTTCGTCTGTTGTACGTACCTACTGCAAATAATTGTACAGTATGAACAGAATATTTACATCAATATTTTGACAGCTGATTTACGCTCCAATTTCGTGAATACATTTCAAAACCGTCAAGTGACCAAAAATAAATGAGTCACACAACTAATTTCAACAGAAAGGTGCAAGTCATGGTAAAAATAATTAGTGAAATCCAAACAGCACAAATACCTAAATAAGTAATTTTAGTATGTCACCATGTATGAATACAAACCAACGATTTAAACGAATGAATAGTATATACTATAATATCGCCATCCCCAGTGAAAAGGCCAGTAAATGAATTTTTAATCATTTATTGACCATAATCTGATAGTATGTATTTTTTCTATCTCCCACGAAAACGGCAGTACCTATAGGTAATCTGGTGATGGGCAAAATCAGTCTTGGTCTTGCAGTCTTGGTCTTGGTCTTGCGAAAATGCAAGACTAAGACCAAGACCAAGACTGTACTAGAGCTAGCAAGACCAAGACCAAGATTTTGCTATTTCTATTTTAAGACTGAAATAAAAATTTATGCAAGACCAAGACCGAGACCAAGACTTATAATGCAAGACCAAGACTTGACTGCAAGACCCTTGCAAGTCTTGCTTTAAATAAAATAAAAATTAATGAATTAAATACGTTATTTATTACATGTTTTTTTTTGGTATACATTATTTATAATTCCACACCAAATCTACAGATTTTCGTAATGCAATCATCAATATCCTATTGTAATATTTTTGGAAATGATTATCGTTTATCGAATATATGGGTAAACAGATATTCTACTATTTCTTGAATTATTTTTTGTGAACGGAGGGAGGGAATTACCCCCATCGCTCCCTGTATCTCCCCTTGTGTACGTATAAATAAATTATTTATTCTTATTTATAACTTTGGTAAAAAAAAAATCAAGGATGCAAGAATTTTGCAAGACCAAGACCAAGACTGAGTAGACAAGACCAAGACTGCCATGGTCTTGGTCTTGGTCTTGCTATTTGTGCATCACTAAGGTAATCTTAATTTCACCAAAGAAGTTTTAAGTAATAACTAACAATTTTATACCAAAACAGTATTTCCGATGAAAAAGACATTAATTTTAGTTACGTCTAATTTTAACTAAATTGATTTAATCTTTTTTGTTTTATTCCAATATTTAAATTGTGTTAAAAATTTTCAGATATCTATTTCCAAAACTGCATTTGGGTCTAAGAAAAAAAAATCACAAAATTAATAATATCACCGTAATAGAACATTCCGCGTTCAGAAATCTTTTGAGTTTTTTAATCGTTAAATTAAATACCATTATTATCCGTTAAAGACTACTATACCAAGTTGCAATATTGCTGCAAGCTAGATATAATTGGTCATTTTGAGAACTTTTATGTATTATGGAAAAAAAAACTAACGAAAACAGTTCAAAACTGTGTCATTTCATGATTTAGCCTGTGATATTTTAAAAATCTTTTGAGAAACCGATAAAATTAAAGTAAATAGCTACAGATTTCAAGCTTAATTTTATGTATTTAGGTGACCACGCGTGGTAACATATAATATATTCACAGAATATTGTGCCTATTGTTTATGTTGAAAATTTTCTATTTTAGATCTTTTAGTTTCAACACAAAACTGAAAGAGTATTATAGTCTATAGTAAAAAAATAACGTTACAATATTAAAATATATTGTTTATTCTTATAAAAACCACTAACAATAAACCTTATTAAAAAAATAAAAATAAAAACAAAATTAGAGTTCATATTTGAACCTGTTATTAAACCTTCTTTTTTAAACCTAACCTAACCCTTATTTATAATTGGTTCTCCTGGAAGTTGTAAACATTAAGTCGCTGCCCTTTTTGCTGGAGGAGACTTATTATGTTCATTATTCCTAATGTCTGTTAAATTTCAGCCCGTCGACGTTCGGGAATTTTCAAATATTTTTTGCCACGAAAAGTTTATAAAATCAATTCTATAGTTCGATTTCCTGGCAATTTTTCCGTGAAATACGACGACCGCGACGTAAATGTACCTAATCAATTTTTGCGATTTATTGACAAAATTATAAACATTCACCGTGCTATTTAGCTATGTATATATATAGTTATATAGAGGTACATTATATATATATATATATATGTACCAATCTATAAATTGTGGACACAACCAAAACCATGGATTGATATATGCTTAAATTCAAATCTATTTTTCGATTTCGGTCAACGGCCAATTAAATATAGCACAAAATCTATATAAATTTTTTTTACTCCGTTAAATCGATAACAGTATAAAATTATCATATTGGGTAGATATGATATGTATATATATGTTTATTACCAAAAAAGGTATTTTTTTCATTGATGCTCCGTGAAAAATATCGTGTTCAAGGAGTATTACAAATTTTACGCGCCAATGATATTATTATTTATGATGTACCTCTAACTAACCTAACCTAAAAAAAAAACCTACGATCTTTATTATATGCACTGTGATCGTTAATTTGATTATCTGTGAACGTAAATTTATTGTCATAGCGAATATAAGATACCGACGCGAATTGCCCTAGAATTATTGGTGTTTTTACTTTTAAGTTGCATATTTTTCAAATACTACATTAATAACCCTTACCTAACGGTAAATATTGCATTACGATTATCACTGTTAATGAAACAATACTATCTATATGACAGGGTATGCCACGGAGATCTATAGCAAAGGTAAGTTGGTAGATATTAATTTTCGTTCTACACTGAATAGTTTAAAGTTTGTTTTTCATTTTTTATAATTTTCAGACTTCTATGCTGTATTAAAGTGTGTTAAAAATATACTTAGTTTTTTTTTTTAATAACAAAAGAAAAGAAAATCGTTTTGTAAAAAGAACGTAAATTTGTATAGGACACATACGAGTGAAAATCACTATAATAAAATGTGAAGTTTTTCTAACGTTATTTCTACGAATGGTGATTTAAACAACAATGTGTCAGCTGATGTATGGACCATTATGTGCCTGCCCACGTTCGCCATATTCGCTGATTAAGGGGCCAAAGAAAAATCGACCAAAATTCGTGACAAAACTGTGGGACTTTTTAAAAAGTCGGATTTCAATTCTGAAAACCGTTTTGAATTTCGTCAGTTTGTCTTCTAGGGATTGATCGTGACGTTTATTTTAATTTCATTTTTTACCTGTGTTATTTATCGTTAAAAATCGCAATTTTTAAACATTGATTATATTTTAATCTATAATAATAAAGAAAAATGCATCGATCGACCCTTAGAAGACACGTTGAAATCTGTTTACAGATTGTAAATCCAACTTTCCAAAATTCCACAATTTTATCACGCTTATTGGTCTTTTAGGCGGAAATTTCGTGATTACACAACAATAAAAAGTGATACGGGTACGGGGCTATTTTTAGATTATTTTTAAAATATACTTAAATATTTTTAAACTGTTAGATTTTTATTTTCCATAATTTTTAAGACGTTATTAAAAATATGCAAATACAACGATTTAAACATATTTAAATACAATTTAAAAGTAAATTGAAAATTGATCCCGTTTTTACCAATTTTTATTGTTGTGTAATCACGATATTTATTTATAAAAATATATTTACGGAAAAGTTTTAAAAATCGATTTTTAAATAATTTAGAGTAAAAATAGCTATTATAAAATCAATAAAAGACGACATTTTAGAGGGAATCTCATTTTTGTTTTTTTAATTAATTTAAAAAAAGTTATTGTAATTATAAAAAACTAATATTTTTTTACATTTTTAAGCTTTATTTTTATTTTTTTTTTTTCAATTAATAAACTTAAAAGTCCAAATGACATTCACTCTAGAATTTTGTCTTCTATCGATTTAATAATAGGTATTTTAACTCTAAAATCACTTTAAGAATCAGTTTTGCTACCAAACACGGTCTACGAGCATTTGAAATTTTGGAAAATGGATAGTTACGTAATGATTGTAGTCAGTTTGAATTGATCTTTCCGGATGCACGCAATTTATCGTATCTTAGCGTGCGTAATCAAATATATATTATTATTTATTTTTGTAAAATGTGCACAACATGTAAAACTCATCACCACCCGATACCGTGCCCAAAGTATACAATAATCGTACACAATATTCGTGAAGATACCGCAGTTTTCCGTAAGCTTATCAACTTATCAGGTGTAATGGTAAAAAATTAGTAAATAAAACTAAACATTTTTTAAACGAATACCTGCTGCGAATTTGTCGGTGTTAGACCTTAATATATCGTATATCGGCTTGTGAAATAAAAAATTTCGGCTATACGCATTAGGTAACGAGAAAGCATTGAGTTAAATGGGTGTATACCTACGCCGTATACCCTCCACTGGATCCCTGCACAAAAAAAGTATCTAAATTTGGTCCAAAGAACATTTTCTGAACGAGGTTTTTACTTTTTGTACAGTGCAGGAAATTTTTTCTACTATTTGTATCTTATATTGTCGATTATGCTTTATACAAACAGGATTATAAGAAAACCATACAGTATTATTTTGATTCGTAGCTTTCATTATTTTTATATGAAAATATATAGATAGACGCCATGTAATATTGTTGTTTTGGGGGAAATTTACAATCGTGATAACGTTAAGACGGGTACCCGTGCAGCAGCAGGGCATGATGAGGTACATCGTAGTAAATGTTTGGTTTTATCGGCTCGCGCGACGAGAAACCGTCCATGTTTTCACGTTGATCTTTATGTCATTAATTTCGTCTGTCCAATATTGAAAATATATTCAAGTAAGTCTGTTTCGTATTAATATTATTACCCGGTGAATACGAAAAATACTGAGTATTTTAGCAGCTGCGAGAGGTATTTCCTATTGATTTTCAACACGACACGACTCGATTTTTAAAACGTTCTTATAACTTAAGATAAAAAAAAAAAAAAAAAAATCTGTTAACTCGCCCACAGCGTCGATTTTGAATACAGATGCCTATATATACTATACCTGTTGACGAATTCGCGAATTATACGTAAGTCCGCGTGGCCGATTGGAAAAATGGCGCGCCCGCGTTACACTCGGACTTTTCCCGATTCCCAGCCTCCCGCCGTCAATCTGTTCTGGTCCTCGTCTCGTCCGTCGTGGGCCGACGGGCGGCATATGGAATAATGTACACGGCGTACGGTTTATTTGTTGTTTTTTTGTTTTTTTTTTTTACTTTTCCGCCGACGCTTCGGGTAAATACGGGGCACTATATGCCCGAATTCGTTATTGCGAGCACTCGATAAGTCCGTTTAATTTCAATAAACTCCCGTCTTATTTATTATCGTGTTATTATAATATATAGACGGACGAGGGTGTCGACGATACGATACTCCGCCGTCGGGCCGACAATATATAGTATATAATACGTACGTAACGTAATGTTTTATACCACTATAAAAACATATACCTAATAACGACAATATTGGCGGGTGGCCGACGTAAATCACACATTATACATAATGTTATACGTGTGCGACGGGTCGACGAGTCGTCCGCCGCACTAAATTATCATCGATAAACCGTATATTATATAGAACGGTCCCCGTAGACCGTTTTTTTTTTTTTTTTTTTTCTAAACTATACTTCAAAAAAATTTACTCGCAAGACAAAAATAATAAATAAAAACGGATAATATTACGTTTTCTCGAAAGACTATAAATAATACGAGCACGTTTCATAATATTATAACACGGCGACCGCCATGGTGACCGGGCCTCGAGGTGAACGACGACCCGGTAGTTAACACGTCCGTTTAACAACCATACATACCTGTTGTACATTATTATATTACGTCGAAACGCGTGGCAACGCACAATCGACCAATAATAACAATAATTGGTATTGAAAATATTACCATATACCGCCTTTGAATAGTTGACATTTTAACAAACTGTAGATAATATTAGTAAATGCGTCTATTCTATAGTATTTCTATAGTATTAAACTCGCATAAATATTATTTACCTAAGAAATCGGCACGAATTTGTGCCTACTTACTTAATTACGAGCCGAAACGAATTCGCATTAACATTCTATGTAAATGTACACAGTGAATTACTGTAGTTGAAATTTCGTTGATCGTGACGGATTTATTAATTTTTACGTGTCAAATTTGATAGGTATCCGATGGAAATTTACACGATAAAATTGGTTGAAATTTAACAGCGTTTTTTACAGTGACACCATAGAGCAATACGGAGGCGGCGTTCCAGCTACACGTCGACTGTGGTAAGTCCCATGTAGTACGACGCGGGCAGGGCGGCAAACCGAGCCGAGAGCCATTACACGCATATTGCTTCTCCGCTATAACCGCCGCCGTTACGAAATCTGTCCACTATTCTGTCGTACTTTCAAACTCTATACTTACGTATTCTTTTCGTTTTTGATTCTGTCGATTTTTATTTATTCGAAATGCGCCGCCGAATCGTCCGTTTAGTGTCTGGGTAAATATAGTAAGTAAATATAGTGATGGGCAAATTCGGTCTTGGTCTTGGTCTTGCAAAAATGCAAGATCAAGACCGAGACCAAGACTTATAATGCAAGACCAAGACCAAGACCAAGACTTGACTGCAAGACCCTTGCAAGTCTTGCTTTTAAATAAATAAAAATTAATGAATTAAATACGTTATTTATTACATTT